>JAVALU010000465.1:0-92843 GCA_030770095.1 Gila robusta
ATAGGGGTTTATTCTCTTGTTAGGACTCTCTTTTAGAACTCTATTTTAACAATCTTGGTAGATCTATTTTTTTTTTCTCTATGTAGGATACTAGTCAGAGCACGCGGATAGAAACGATGCACGATCGCTGCAACTAGGTGACATCTAGACTTGAGCGTGCGTTCGTCTACACAAAAAGTAGCGTTGATCTTTAGCATCTAGGGCAACTTTGATCAAAGAAGTCTGAAAAAGCTTATACAAAATTCTAAAATCAATATGGGTGATGTACTCAGTAGGTAGAATGACGGATTCAAATCAACTGATAAATGGAGTAAATGCGCGCTTCTATAAACAGGAATATATCTTATTGGAAAGGCGTAGCAACGAGCTGAAAACGGAGGTAAAGAGAAGAGAGAGCAATTTACGAACAGGAGGCACTAGGGCGAGCATTCTGGTTGTTTGATTACAATAGCCATGGTGAGTAGATGTATAGAAGATACGGTGAATTTATATGCAGGATCAAGAGTTGACACTGTTAATAGATAAGAGAGAGTGAGAGATAGAAGTCAAAGGGCATAGTTTACGAGTGTTCTTCCGAATCAGTAGTTGTACTGAGCTAGTCCTTTTGAGTGCTCGAACTAATTGCACGGAACATGAGTTGTTGGAATTTGGGTTTGCTAATCAATTAAACACATGGGTAAGTACATAGATGGTTGCTCTTAGGATGAAGAAAGTCGTGATAGTAGAGAAAGAGAAGTATTGAGAGTTAGAGAAGGATGTGAGAGATGGGTGTTAGAAGAGTGGGTTTAGAGTCGATGTGAGAGGAGTTTAGTATAGAAGTGAGGGAGTATAGGGGGTTGGAGGAGGGGGGGGGTGGGGGGGGGGTGGTGGGGGGGGGGGGATGGGTGTTATGAAAGAGGGAGAAGATAGAAGGAAGAAGTGGGGGTGAGTTGGGGAGGGGGATGGGGGTGGAGATTGGGTGTATATATATATATATATATATATATCATATATGATATATATATTAATGTGATTAGGAGGGAGCGGTTAATGTTTGGGGGTGAAATAGTATCTGACAGATTTTGGAAGTGTTTGAATTCAAAAATTGATTGATAATAAAAATTAAAATCGTTGTTGTAATTCATTAATTTTGGGGAGTGGGGGTGTCTACACTTTGTAGAGGCGAATAAATGTAGTGGCAACACAACATCTTTAATGCTAATATGTAGAGCATTTACGCGGGTATTATTAAGCGAGTGAGCTAAGGGATACATGAATGGTTCAACGTAGAACGAGAGGTCTGAAGCGCCTCGGTTGTAACAGATGTTATATATTATAGTCAAATGTCTAATAAGCATAGTGGGATAGAGAAGTAACGTAGGTGAGTGATAGGCGAATGGTTTTGAGTAGGATGTAATTACAACGATAAACACACTGCACACACATAGTATGAGAGTTAATCTCAGATCGAGATTACTTAGTATTGTATATTGGATTGATAGAGCTAGTATAGAATGACATAGTTGGATTTATTGTTGGGGCACACAAAGGCAGGTAGGTAATGTGATGCGATTTAGAATCACGTATGACTATTTAGTGCGATTAGAAGATAGACACACATAAATAAGTAAGGATGAGAGTAGCTGTGGATCATATAAGCATGTTTAAGGGCGTTGTTTACAGGATCGAGTAGAAGACTAACAGGTTCTACTAAATTTTTGGGTTAGAAAGGAGAGATGATTTTGGGAGAGGTTTATAATATATTGTGAAGTTGTTATTAGGAGAGAGGTCAAACATTAATTTGTAGGGTATAGGAGTAGTTGGAATAATAATTATAAAAAATGCGTGAATTGGGTGTGCGGGCGGTTGGATTGGGAACAAGATTAAAGGGGGCGGGAGTAAAAGAGGATGTAGGGTGAGGTGGTTAGTCTTGAACAAGGGTTTGATGGATTTTGGAGGAATGGAGGTTTGGGGAGAGTGGGGAGTTATTGGGAGGGGGGAGTGTGGTAGTTTGGTCGGGAGTGATTGGATTAGATGATGGGCGTACATGAGTATTCTGAGAGGTGTGGTTTAGGGTTTGAGATTTTTATTATTGTGGGGCTTTGGGGAGGTTTTTAGTTTTCAGATGTTTAGAAGGTGTCTTCAAGGATGTGGAGAGGACAATATGAGTTTGAATTGATGGGGGTGGTTTAGTTCTTGTAGAAGTTTATTTGTTTTAGGGTTTAGGGTCCTGGTTAGAGCGATGGTGGTATATTGTGGTTACAGGAGGTTTTGGATGGACAGTTCTCTTTCTTTTAACTGGTATGCACACAAATATGATGAATTCTTCTGGTAGTAGTTGAGTGAATGATAGTTTCTGTAATTTGGGGGTAGTAGAGTGGAGGAGGTGTGATAAGATAAATTGATTGTCGATTGGAGGGCGGATGTATTTGATATAGGGTTCTGGTTTAGAGTGGGGTAGACTATTATGTGGACAGAGTCTTGTGACTTGAGTGACTTGAGCTGAGTATAATTGTAGTGAGAGAGGAGAGATGCGAGATGGATAGGACACACACAGTAACGCGAATCACGACTTACTCTAGTGTAGAGGATTCAGTTTATGTTAGAATAGCTACCGCCGAGGAGCGCTAATATGAAGGGGACATCATAACTTACATATACTGGAGCTACTTAAGGTAAATAGCATTAGCCTTGACACTGTTTTCTGGTGTGAGCGATAATATTTTTTATTATTGGATTGGTGCGAAGATTTAAGGGGTGTTATTATGTATGATATGAGAAGAGGGAGAGGGATTGAACAGAGAGGTGGCTGGAATGGGTGGGTAGGATTTTTGGGTGTTTGTGGGGAGGAGAGGGTCAGGGTGATGAAGTGGTGGTGAGGTGTGTTTGGAGTAAGAGAGAAAGTAGTTGTGAATATTGGGGGGGAGAGATGTGGGAAGGCGATTTGGATTAGTAAATCTATTGATTAATTAGGAGGAGAGAATGTTTTAGATTATACATGATGTTGACTGAGTGGGTTTGAGGATGTAATTTGAGAATGACAAAGAAAATTAGGGAGTTGAAGGGGAGTGTGAGCTCGATTGGGAGGGGTTGTAGGAATTATAATCTTTTGTTAAAGAAGAAAAGGTAGCGTATGTATATTGAGGTGCGGGATTGATGGTGGGTAATTATATTAAATTATTAATGTGAGAAAAGAGAGGTTATACAGGAATTCGTGTGAAAGAGTTGAATTTTATTAGATAAGGTGGATCGTAGTAGTGCGCGGAGATACACAAAAATAAGTGGTTTAAGTTTTTCTTGGGGTGATTTTTTTGTAGGCTGGGAGGAAATTAGAGGGGAGATGTATCTTATGAGCGAGTTTGGAGAGAAAGTTTCTGGAGGATGTGTGGCGGGGGAGAAGGGTGAGGGGACTGAAGGCTTAATTTGGGAGAGTGCTAAATCCAGCTTTGAACGTGGGGGGAGCAGATTGGGGAGTACTGATAGGAGTGATTCATATGTAAGGTATGCAGCCGGAGTGGAAGACAAATAACGGATGGGGGGTGGGTTGATGGGGGGGGTGTGTGGTTTTGCGGAGGGGGGTCTGGATAGTATGGAGTGTATGTAGAGATAGTGTCTCTATAGGATAGATAGTGTGGTTGTGATGGAGGTGTAAGGAACGTAATAATAGTTCTGTTTTATGCGGGGGATAATTTATTTGGGGTTAGAGGGGTTGTTTATGGAGAGTTTGGGGGGGATTGTGGAATAAGTGGTGATGGGAGTTGACGGATATATTAGGCGAGCTAGTAAATGATTGGGTAACATGGAGTTAGTCTGCAGAACAGTGCGTATCTAGAAAACAAAGTTCTGTATTGATATGATAAGAATATAGCGTAGATGATACGTAAATAAGTATTTGTGCTAGTGGATCTTGATATTTTAGGGTTTCTATTATGGCTTGAGAATGTCCGTGAGTGATATAGTGTGAATTATGAGGGTGTGGTGTATGTGCTTATATAGGAAACTGTGGTTTGTCTATTTATATGTGTACATAAATGGGTATGAGGAGGGTTAATTATATAGGAGAGGGATGGGAATGTTGTCTAAAAATGTAGATGACAAAGAGGGATGGTGGTGTATTGTCTAACATTATGGTGTGTTTTGGTGGGTAGGAAGTGCGTCTAGGAGTGTTACTTTATGAGAATTGTAAAAAGAGGGTTATGAATAGGGGGAGCTGACAGCGATCTAGGGTATTGGTAGTGGGGCGGGGGATTTAATTTGAATATTTCGCTATGTAAGGGAAAATTGGGTATATGGGATGGAGAGGGTCGGGATAGGAGCAGTTCGGTTCTGCGTAATGTGACGGCGGAGCGTAAAAAAGTGATACAAAAATAGAGGGGTTGACGATAGGTGGATTCTGACAAGGGGACACTTAACTATATTAAGGGGGGAGATTTATTGGTCGGGATAAGAATATGAAGTAATGGGTGAGAAAATAAAAGTAATAATTTATTGGGGGCGGTTTTTGGTGGGGGGGACTTGAGGGGGGGAGGTAGGCGGAATTGCTTGGTTGAAATAAAATAACATATTGGGGGCGCGGAGAGGGAGTGAGGGGGGGGGGAGGGGAGGGTAGGAGTGAGGGTGATTTAATGGTGGTGGGAAAACTAAATCTAAGTAAGAGGTAGAGTAAAGGGATATGCGCGAATGAACAGGGGTTAAAGATGTAGAAAGAGATTATTAGTAATGGGAGAATTAGGGATAGACAGAGAGAGTAGAGGAACTAGGCGGGGGAGGTCTAAGAGAGTTTTCGCACAGCGAGATTATATATGGGTTGGGGAGAGGGGAGAGAGGGACGTATTAAGGGTAGTTAGAGATTAATATATAAGGAAAGAGTGATGGACATAAATTGATTAGAATGTAATGGAAGAGGAAGGAATTAGTGGGGGAGAGTAGTTATTAATTTCTGAATTTTTAATTAGAGGAGTGGGATGGGTAGATTGGTTGCGGGTGTAGGGCGGGGTGGAGGGATTAAGGATAGAGGCGACATATAGGAGGGTGTATGTATGTTAAGGTATGTTTATGTAGGATGTTTGAGGTCTTTTAATTAGGGGGAGGGGCGAATTTTGGTATAGATTATTAGATGGGGGGAATTGGCGTTTAATACATGGGCAGACTTTTTATTGTTGGTCTGTGGGATATTGAGGTTTGCTTTGAGTATGACTTAGAGGTAGTAGGATTTATTTTGGTTAGGACTTGGTGTAGAGGGTGAGTATGTCTATATCTTGTATGTGAGGGGATTTCTGGTTGAGGGAGGTTAAGATTAATTCGATAGTTGTATCACTGGTTTGAGGTATTATAGGCATTTATTTATTTCTCTCTCTGAGTGACATACAAGTGTGGTTAGGGATGAGCTGGGACACGTGATGATTTAAAATAGAGTAGGGGTGGAAATAAGGTTGATGTGGCGGACGGTGCGGTCTTACGACATCTTGTGCTGTTCGTGAGGTTAGTTGTGAGGTGGAGGTTGTAATAATTGAATGGTATCTACAATATAGCGTTTAAATACAGAACAAATTCAACGAGCGCGCATCTCAATATTAAACAAACATGGTCTCATCAACACACACACACTACAAATACTTATATGCTCAAAAGAGCGTAACATCTTGGAAGACAGCGCGGGTGGACTTGCATCGACAGAATCTATTCGGGAGAGCAGCGAGTCACACACACACAACCAAGGTAATCTTATATCTCAGGCTGATGAGGACACGATTCATAGTAGGACTTTATAGACACACACAGTCTAACACACACACACTGTAGTTTCTCCTCACACACTAATATCTAGTGATATTCGATAGTGATGAGGGTGATAGGGGGGTGTAGTAGGGTAAGGTTGGGGCGAGATATATTATATTATATAGATAGATTGAGAGTAGACACGTGTGATGCACACAATAGGCTAATACAGGTTAAACACACATATATATTGTGTGGTTGGGGTTACAGTTTTTAGAATAGGATATATGAGTGGTGAGGGTTTGGGGGGTGTTATATTGAGTAGTAAGTATCTCTATATTGTGTGGAGGTGGAGAGTTTGTTAGATATATATGATTATTCGTCTTATAGCTCTCTATTACACATCGAGTTATAGATCTAAGTAATATTATGAGAAAACACATGGATCATGTGGAGACTATAACTCTAACATCACTCTTAATCTCATCTATCACTTCACATATCATCCACGGTGTACTATTACACATTAGTATGATTGAACTCACACACACTTTAGAACCACACAGTTATTAGAATACAGTTATTATGAGACACACAGTATAAAAGTGTTGCATCTTTCTATTTCTATCTAATATAATCTCATGGTCGACCTCCTGTCACAAGAGTAGCGAGGACACATTCTCGGGTAGCGTGTTGCGATGAGAAGAGACGCGGAGTAGTAAAGGTGGGTTGGTGTCTGATAGCGACAAAATAGAAGGGGGAGAAATGTATGGTGGAGGAGAGGAGTTGCTCTGTGTCATTATAGAAGGAATGATGCGGATGAGTGATCATGACGTAGCACAAACATCGGAGGCTATTTGATTTCTGATTAGTGTTGAGCTTCGTGCTATAAATCTCTTGCAGTTTGGGTGGAAAGGATTATGTGAGGAATTTAATGAGATGGAAGACAAGGGGTGGAGATGACTTTATGAAAGTATAAGGGTGCTGTATCGATGAAAAGTCAGGGGTACTCTGAGTTATTAGTATTTAAGTAATAAGGAGTGATATTTAAAGATTGAGAGAGTGGTATATATAGAGGTTATCACTTTTAATTACATAAGTAAGGAGATGCTTAGTGTGTCGAAATCTATAGATAATTACATAAAGAGGAAAGACGAAGTCATTGTAAGTAGGTATTCTCTTTTTTAGGGAGTTTTAATTGAATAGAGAATGTAGAGTTCTAGTATAGGAAGGCGTTCTGAAAAAGATGAGTAAAAAGTGTATTGCGAGAGCGGTCTTTATAAATATATTATTAAATACAAATAAAACGAGTAGTATGACTCATTATAAGTTTAAATTAAATAATCACAACAAATAAAAGAGGTGAAAGCTCTTAAGAGGAGTAAGAGCGAGGAAGGCGATTACAGATTAGTAAGTAAAAGAATTAACATGACTTACAAAGAGTGATGAATATAAAGAGAAGAGAAGCTGTAAAACCAGATATGACTGATTTAGAATTAGCATGGAAGCGAGCGACATATTAGTGATGATTGAGACTAATTGTTAATGTGAGAGTGACGATATTTAATAGAGGATGAGCTATGGTATAGGAAGGTAGTACGGTGAGAGTTCTATAGCATGACGATCGATCTTACACACACTCTAGAAGAACGCGCGCGATATTGAGCAAGATTTTGTATTATTAACTTGAAATTTTTAAAAAAAGGTGTGAGAACTCACTGAGAGACAGAATTTATATCAACAAAATTACTGCTTATATATTTAAAGTATATTGAAAATAAATGTTGATAAGTACGAAGATAAGGATTTTCATAGAGAAGATGAGAGAGCAAGGTTGAGATCTTCTAATTCAACACGATGTTATGGATCCTAATCTTTACGAAGAGGACCGTTAAGATTAAGCGAACCCACAGACGTAAAAATTATGGAAAATGATAGTAAGTAAAATATGAGTAGAGGAGAGCGGTAAGGTAGAAACAGAGTATATTATGTAGAAAAATATAGCACATAGAAGATGGTAGTGTGGTTGTGGGGTTTAGATTGTATTTGAAGAGAATAGATGGTCAGCAGAGGTAGTCGAGCGAGAAAGAAATGAATAAATTAACAAATTAATAAAAGCTTCTGAGCATAACTTAAATGGTATGAAAATCACTGTGCGTCATTGTCTTTATATCACAATTATGTAATATAAGATATTCATATAATGAATAAGATGTTACAGAGTGGAAAGGACTATTACTAATAAAGTGAGAGAACATGTGTGAGGTTGCTATAATAATATTAGAGAAGGGAAAAGATGTAGGGAGTCGGGTGTTTTTTTTTTGAGAGGATGCGCGGGGAGTTTTGTTGGGAGTGGATTGGATATTAAGTGGGTATGGTTGTGTTTATATGATATTTGGTGAGGTGGGGGGGAGGGTTATGGTTTGTTGGATATTTATTGGTGTGTTTTGTTTAGTTTTGAGGAGGAAGGAGTGGTGGTGGGATTTGTGGGGGAGGGGGTTGAAAGGATGGGGTTTGTTTAAGGGTAAGGTGGTTAGGGAGTGGTGGTTTGTATATATATATATTATAGATATATATATATAAATATAGAGATATAATAATATATATAGATAATATTTAAGAGGAGAAAACTATAGAGATAAATAGAATATATCTATATATAAATAAAAAACTATATAGAGAGGATATAGAATAAAATAGAGAGAGGAGAATAGATAGTATAGATTATAAAAATAGATAATTATATATATAATGTAATAGAGAGGGAAAGAGATAGAGTGAAGATATATATAACGAGAGATATATCTAAAAATATTCTATCGAAAAAAATAAAAAAAAGATATAGAGATATAATAGAAAATAAAATAGAGAACAAAAGCAAAAGATATAACTAAAAATAGATCTCTTAATTAATAGAACAAGAGATATCTACAAAAAAAATAACTTGGAGATCACACTATCACTAAATAACAAAAAATTAAGAGAGCGATAGCACTTCTCACATCATATCTCTCACAAATCGCTCTCTAAGCTCACACTATATCCACTAGAGAGCGAGAAGAAAAAAACATGCACACTCTATATCACTCAAACTCTCTAATCAAAACTATAGCAAAAACCTACTATATAGAGCTCGCCCTCAGAGAATATTCTATCGAAATATCTCATATTCTCTCTCACTAACCAAGCAAACTAGCTAACACTCATCACTCTCGCAACACGATACAATCTATATAACACCACAAAGTACACACATGACACTCTCTATCACACACTCTCTATCACACACGCACACACATACTTCTGTAATGTGTGTGTGTGTTAAAGGTCGTTTCTCTGCCCCGTAACACCCCGCTCTCCTCTCTCCCTCCAGAAACCATGTCGGACGCAGACAAGTTCCTGTACGTGGACCGTAACCCGGTCAGCAACCCTCTGGCTCAGGCCGACTGGGCCACCAAGAAGCTGGTGTGGGTGCCGTCGGAGCGGCTGGGGTTCGAGCCGGGCTCTGTGAAGGAGGAGCACGGGGACGAGGTGGTGGTGGAGCTCGCAGACTCGGGGAAGAAGGTGCGGGTCAACAAGGATGACATCCAGAAGATGAACCCGCCCAAGTTCAGTAAGGTGGAGGACATGGCGGAGCTCACCTGCCTGAACGAGGCGTCCGTGCTGCACAACCTCAAGGAGAGATACTACTCCGGACTCATATACGTGAGTCTAACACACACACAAAGTGATCGGGTCTCAATTTTAGCACAGGAACATTATTTATACATCGTTTATGAAGAGTTTTCTCTGAAACTCTTTTAAATGTTACTACAGTAGTCAACATTTGAAGTGGATCAAAAAAGTTCATCATAGTCATCCTAAGACAATAATGGTTATAGTTCAATATTCATGTATAACTTTGATGAAAGGTTTTGATCCACTTCAAATGTTGACTACTGTAGATTTACTGTAGATGTTCTGAGAACGTTCAAAAGTAACGTTCCCTTAACATTTGCAAAATGGAATGTTCACGAAACCAAGAAAGAACCTTTTTTTTTTTAATCCTGGACGTTTTGAATGTTCTGAGATTGTTCAGAAATATTGTTTTTGTAATGTAATGGGAATATTAGGAAAAACGTTCTTGGAATATATTTTTTGTTAGCTGGGGATTCTGTAAAGCCTGACATGAAATAGTAGCCGAAAAAAAAAAAAAATATATATACGTTTTTGTTGAGTGTCATATTTTATACACCAGGGATTTATAGCTCATATAATTATGACAGGGCCTGAATTTCGTTTTGGAAAATAGGGGGGAAATCCCCCTTTAGGTCATTCTTATGGGGGGGATTTTTTAATTTGAGGGGGGAGTTTTTTTTTTTAGACAATTTAAAAAAATATATGTTTAGCTAAATGTTTGCTCACTCATTGTATTTGTGTTTTTACAGTGGGGTCATTTTTTTAGTGTACACAACAAAAGGAAGCTTGATTTCAATCTTTGAATTAAATTGAAAAAAGTAGAACAAATAAATACATGAAATAAAGAGAAAAGTTTAGGTCTAACACTAGTATTCAGAAATACTACAGAAACGAAAAAAGTAATCAAATGTAAAATAACACGGACTAGTCTTTTAGTCCTGTATAATTTGAATGCATAGGCTATAAATCCTGATTCCTTACAATTAATGCTATCTTTTGTTGTTTTATATACAATAATGACAGCCACATTTTAGGCTACTCTCACTTTAAGAGCTAGTGCACGGATCCATTAAGGGGCCGTTCACATGTTGCGTGTAAAGCGCAGTCCGCGCCACTTTCTCCTCTTTTAAAAAGGGCTCCCCGTTGCTAAGCAATCATGAGCCATGTTCTCCATGAAGACTAAGACGTTTCAGCAAAGGATGAGCGCGCAAAAGACGTAACGTGAACGGCCCACTCTGTTTTCATTATAGTGTCACATGCATTTTCTTTTTGTATTATTTTTTTAAGACATAACCGATTGTGTTTGAGAGGATACTCCCCAAGACCGGAATTTAGACAATGTTGTGTGCTTTTGACCGTTAAAGCGCTATAATTCGCAAAAAATAACTCAGTTTTGTTACTCACGAGCTGTTTGTTTTGCGGTTTAAAATCGCTTGAATGTTTAAATATAAGACTTAAAAAGACGCACAAATTATAAACATTAGTGACGATGCAATGGCCCGATTGTGCAAGTGACATTTCCATCAAATGTCCCGACTCCTGAAACGCGAGAGTCTAGAATCACCGCCTGCAGCTGCAGCGCGATTGGCTTGCCTTGTGCAACCCATTTTGAGAGAGAGAGAGAAGACGCGGCATTGTCAGAATCACTCACGCTGTTTGTGAAATTGCGTCTCGCAGAAGGTTTTAAAATGACTGATTTGATCTTATAATCTGTTAGGTTAAATTTACTCATAGGCCTACATGCTAGATTAAATGAATGTTTGCGGGAATTTCCCGCATTATAAACGCAAGACCTGCGGGAATGATTAAAATGATGCGCAATACCCGCAATCCCGCACCGGAATTCGAGCCCTGTATGATATAGTGAGAATATGGAGGAAAAAACAGCTCAATTTTATTCAGAGACCCTAACTGAGAAAAAATATGCAATTTTGTGCAGATACCGATATTTATATGGAAAAAAGTATGAAATTCTGCTTGTAATGTGTATTAATGAGATCTTTATAACAGTATAGCAGATACTTGCATAAAATGCATATACATATCAGTCATCTGCCAATAATATCTTAGTAAGATTAGATTTCAATGTTTAGTTTTATGATCAAAGCTCTAGTTTTAAAACATAAAATTCAATATAATGATGATTTTTTTCCCATAAAATGATGTCTGGATAATCTAGAAAACCAGCAGTCTTCATAGAGTTAATACGAGAATTAGGTCCTGCAATTGAATTTCACATAATTCCACTGTCCCACCAGTTTGATGGTTTTCCCAGGTAAAACAGGAGCTCGTTCAGTGTTTTTGTGGGTCAGAGGTTTGTTTTTGAGAAATGTTAAGATATTCAAGAGCCTTGAATATAGATAACGGGGTCTCACTGACTCGATCGCTGAAACTGTTCAGTGCCGTTTCTCCAAACAGGAAGCTTTAGGAACAATGTGCTCCTGGGGGACAGGAAATGATGCGTGCGGGAGGGGAGAGCAGGTTTGAGTTAAAGATGATTGAGAAAGAAAGAAAAAAAAACCTTTGAGAACACTCTCTACTAGACAGTCATATAATCTGATTAAGAGAAGTCCGGCTTGGTTGATCCGGGTTTGGGTTCACACTGGTTTCAGTTCTTGAATCTGAATCTAACAGGTCTGTTATTTGCTTCTGAAGCCGGTTTGAGTCATAAATGTGAGCACTAGCACGACAACCACATACATTTTTTGAAGTGCAGCAATTTAGTTGCATTAACAGAAAATAAAAAAGGTTTTGTTTTGGGAAAAGCTCAATCTGATTACGTTAACTAGATTAACACACATGAGGAGAACTGACATGCCAGCGATGGAAAGTCCTCACTTCACCTTTTTGCTGATACTTTTGTTCTTGTGGTTTTATGACGAAAACAAATGAAAACCTGGTCACAGGCTCTTTCTGCAGTGAGGATTATATTATATTATAATATTATATTATATTAGCCTATATTATATTAGCCTATATTATATTGTAATAAAGACAGACAGACTTTGTGGACTTGCATTTTCTCAAATGTTTGGTGAAATGTGTTTAGTGATGATTACATAACTGATATTTAATGTCCTGAAGGCCCAGAGTTCATGCGATCCTGCTCATCAGGTGCGGTTTGCTTATGCAAATCAGGCCAGATTAGTTTCATACTGACTGAAAACTGTAGTGGAACCCAGACCTGATGTGGACACGCGTTCATTTCACTTCAGAAAACACTGTAAACGTAGATTCATCTGACGGTTTGGGACTCAAATAAAGCAGCTGTGTGATATTACTGTTTTTTACACCGTTTTTACTGTATTTTGAGACGTTTGAAGGCCAGTGTGGATGGTGTGTGTGTGTGTGAGCTCATCATGACTGAAGTCTGTTGTGTGCCGCAGACGTACTCGGGTCTGTTCTGTGTGGTCATCAACCCGTACAAGAACCTGCCCATCTACTCTGAGGAGATCGTGGACATGTACAAGGGCAAGAAACGCCACGAGATGCCGCCGCACATCTACGCCATCACTGACACGGCCTACAGGAGCATGATGCAGGGTAACACACACACACACACACACACACACACACACACACACACTCGCTCACACACACACACACACAGTCTGGTTCGCTATA
Organism: Gila robusta; assembly: GCA_030770095.1. Classification (NCBI taxonomy): domain Eukaryota; kingdom Metazoa; phylum Chordata; class Actinopteri; order Cypriniformes; family Leuciscidae; genus Gila; species Gila robusta. The sequence continues at coordinate 13,000 of JAVALU010000465.1, forward strand.
TTTGTGAGGAGTCTCCATAGACGTAATGGTTTTTATACTGTACAAACTGTATATTCTGTCTTCTTACACTAACCCTACCCAACACACACACACACACACACACACACACACGTCCTACAGGATGTAGCTTCTGACTCGAACTTCAGTCAGTTCCTCTTCCTGTCATTCAAATAGTCAAAACAGTCACACAATAAAGTGAAATCATTAGTCCAGCGCAGACAAAACATAAATGTTTACATCATTAATTTAGACTAATTATATTATTCCCTGAAATGTAAATAGATTTTATCAGCTGATTTGAGATGTTTTCTCTGCTGTCGGAACAATAAACAGATTTGAATGCTGAAATACAACAACATAAAAATGTTAATGAAAATCCGTGATTTAAAGATGCCTTTTTAAAAATTAATATTTATAAACACACAAGACACCAAAAGTGAGTGACTTTTTGAATAAATATGAGAAGAAAAAAAAAACCCTTTATAATATTTCTTTAAATTTGGATGGTGTGTGGATTCTAATTGAGTAATACAAATAAATAACAATAAAAATGAAGAAATATTTGAATAAAATGTATTTAAAACTACACTACAACAGTTATATGAATTTCATTATTTTACTCAATTTACTTCAATTTAATTTATATTTACTTTATAAATTAATTTTACTTAATGCTCAAATTCGAATTTGAATTTCACTTCTACATCCTGTTTTCTTACATCAATTCAAATCCTTTGAAAAAATTAATATTTACAAATACGTAAGAAAAAGTTTTGTCCCGAATCATATGAGGCAAATAGTTGTTTGTTGATCCAAAAATATTTACAATTAAAGCAGAATCCACACGCTGAATCAAAATTCAAAGAAAAATAAGGCTTAAAGATCCAATAGAAGAAGAAAACTTTCTTTCTTGTCTGTTGTAGGTATTCAATTTTACTCATAAAAATAAACATTGAGTTAAAAGTAGTATCCAAATTTGAATTGCAATTCTAGATTGTAAAACAACAGTTTCTTTACGTTTGTCTGGTGTGCAGATTCATAAAGTAGTTAAAAGTAGCATTAATCATCCAATTAATCTTCCAAATTTGAATTGCAATTCTACATTGTGTTTGTTTAGAAATGCGACTGAAGTCCAGATGAGAATAAAGATCCTGAAACTGAACTGCATCTTGATGTGATTGTGACTGTTGCTCAATAAAGCAGTGTTTGTCCCGCTGTGTTCCCCCCCGTCAGGAGTCTCTGACCCACACTCATTACTGAGCTCTGCAGGCGCTCGTGTGGAGGCTTTACAAGACATGTGTTTCATTACTGCTCACAGTTCATGTTTAAAGTTGAACAAGGCTGCATTTATTTGATCAAACATACAGTAAACACACTGAAATATTATTACTATTTAAAACAGCTGTTTATATTTGAATATTTGTCCAAGTGTATTTTATTCCAGTGATCAAAGCTGAAATTTCAGCATCATTACTCCAGTCTTCAGTGTCACATGATCCTTTATTTAATGTGTCACTGCTGAATAAAAACATTAATTTCTTTAAATAAACTTACTGACCCCAAATCTTTGAATGCTAGTGTAGTAATTACATCATTAATTTAGCATATTTATTCCCTGAAATGTAAATGGTAACATAAAATTTCACCACGTTATTTGTAGATGACATTTAAAAAAAAAAGCATATTTATAAACGAGTGAGAAAAACTCTATGTATTATTAATAGTTGCGTTTATTGATTCAAAAGTAAGTTTTTTACAAATAAAGTGGAATCAAATGAAAAGAAATGAATCCCTGAAAATGTGGCTTTATAAAGAGTTTTATTAATCTTTATTTAATAGGCCGTTTAATCTCTAAAAATGTGTGTTTTGTCATTTAGTAAAAGTTATTTTTGTTAGTTTTTTGGAAAGGCGGCTCCTTCTCCAGTCACAGGAAGCCAGATCTTGACTTCCTGTTTTGTGGTCTGAGCACTTCCTGCTGCAGAAGCTCAGAAGGGTTTGATAGAGGCGCGTTTTTCCATCCGGAGCAATTTATAGCTTCATTCAACTGACCAACATTACCAATGAGTGACAAACACTGACAGGAACAACATTACAGCCAAACTTCAGCTTGTTCAGTTTATCCACTTATGTGTCATCATCAGTTCATGTTCTTCTTCTGCAGAAATGCCATGCTTCCTAATGATATCTCCTAAAGGTAGCTTATGTACAGAGTGAACAGCAGCGGTCCTAGTACTGAGCCTTGTGGTACTCCATACTGACCTTGTGATCGATAAGACATCTCTTAAAATGATTATTTCTTGTCAAATAATCAAAATACATAAAATGATACTGCTTTTCTAATAAAAACAAGATTGAAATCAATAAAATTATTTTAAAATATGAATAATATATGTATATATAATATAAAAAATATACTACGAAATTATTTCCTGCCAAATAACATCACTTAAAATACATAATTTAAAAAAAATATATATATTTTATATGTAAAAAAAAAAAAAAATGTATATATATTTGTATCTAATAATATATATGTATAATTATAAAACGTATATAAAAATGAAATAATGAAATAAAAATTTAAGTTCAAACATATATATAAAATAAAATCTAAAAGTATTACTTCCTGCCACATTTCCTCACTCAAAATACCTAAAACTCATTCTGCATTTAAAACAAAATCATAAATAAAATCAATGAAATAAAGTAAAATAGAATTGAAACTATTAATAAAATTGTGAAAAAAGTGAACAATACAAGTATACATAAAATACAAAAAATATTATTTTCCTGTCAAATAATCTGTTTCACTCAAAATACATAAAATGAGAGAAATGAAGTGCTTAGCGAATGTGTTTGCACTGTGTAAATGATTTGTTCTTCTCCTCCAACAGACCGCGAGGACCAATCGATTCTCTGCACGTGAGTCACATGGTCTCGGATGTCTTCTATGATTATGATTTGCCCATGAAAGCTGTGCTTGATGTCTCACACGTGTGTGTTTGTCTGTGTGTGTTCAGGGGCGAATCTGGAGCCGGAAAAACAGAAAACACCAAGAAGGTCATCCAGTATCTGGCTCACGTGGCCTCGTCTCACAAGACCAAGAAAGACCAGGTTAGTTCCTGCCGTCTCAGGCAGAAGTGGAGTAAAGGCGGAGTTTCCTCCTTTACCGTTCATGCGTTCTCCACCCTGATCTCTCATCTGGGTTCACATCATCAGATCAGATCAGATCTGGCTGGTTTTGATGATGGCAGGGAGTTTGAAGCAGATCACAAACATCATCCTCCATTAAGTCCCGAAGCGCACAGTCCAGTTTAATTAGTGATGACGTCACTTCCTCATCGTCGTGACGTCACTTCCTCATCCTAATGTCAGTCAGAGGCGTTCGCTTCAACTGAGCCAAAGACCGCTGGACACTAGAGGCGCCTAACCTTCAGGAAATTACACTATTTACAATTAAAATTCAGCTAGTTAAAATGTATATATACACATATATTAGTTTAGCCTTTTGGCCCATATTTCTGCCTGTGGTTTCAGTCAGATTTACAACCTTATATTTATTTATTTTTAGCGTAACAAATATTAATGTTATATATATAATTAAATAACATATACATTTATTTATTTTATAATTAAAAATAATTTATTTTTGCATTTATATTTTTTGTATGCATACATATGTTGTGCATATTATAATATACATTAAATAGGAAAAATTTAAATAAAATATAAGTTGTTTATTCATTTATTTTATAATTTATTTATTTTTTTGTGAGCCTGTTGGGCCATATTTATGCATATCATTTCAATCAGATTTAAATTTATTTATTTTTAACACGCATTATTTTTTTCACATTTTATAATACATTAACTATACATACATTAAATAATACATTTATTTATAGATTCGATAATTTAATGTATTTATTTTTGTTTGTTTTAACATACCTTTTTTGCATATTGTAATATACATTATGAAAGGAAGATAAATTGATTAATTAAATTATTTTTGCAAGCCTGTTAGGCCATATTTCTGTATATAGTATTTTTTATATATCATATTTAAAACCATTTATTTATTTACTCATTGTAATATATTGAATATAAAAATAAATTAAAAGATAAATTGTTTATTTATATTATACTTTTTTTTTTGCAAGCCATTTGAGATGCATTTCAGCATATTCAATCAGATTTAATACCCTATAACATATTTATTTTTTCATATTGGAATATACATAAAATAAAGTTTTAGATTTTGTAACCGGGTTGCAGATTTTAACAAAGTGTCTCTAGTCTGCAGCCGGTTTAGACCTGTCGTGGCTTCATTAACCGTGTTGAAGTATTGAGCTCGACTAGCGCAGGTTTGCCAATACGCTTGTCCTCATTTGTTCCCTGTTCATGGAAGAATAATCAATCCAGAGTGTTTTGGGAAAAACAAATGATGTTCATTCAGTGTGTTTTTCTGGGATTCTAATGTTTCTGATCAGTCATCCTGGAATGGATCTGGACAGAGACCCGGTGTGTGTGTGTGTGTGTGTGTAAGTTGAAGGTTTGAGTATTTTCTCTTTGTACCAACAGAGCATCTCCATCCTGTCACATGTGAGTCTCATCATCTCCATCTCCGTCTCATTCCCATCTCCCATCCCGTATCCCTAATCTCCCTGCTGCTGGGTGAACCAATGAAGCCGAAACACAGACGCACGACCCTGAGAACCAGTCAGTCTCATCACAATAGTGTCTGGCAGAAATAAAACCAGATCGTTTTGAGAACTTAGTGGTGAATGCACTTGATTTAAGTGCAAATAATATCTCAGTGTCGTCCGTCTGAATCCCGCGCTGCGTCTGTGTGTGTTTTTCTGCGCTCGTGGGATCTGGGTTTGAAAACTGCTGTGTGTGTGTGTGTGTGAGCGAGCGAATCCCTCCTGCGGCGGGACTCATGTCGTCAGCGATGTTGGGAAACACAAACCTCATGCTGCTGGAATGTTTTTGTGGGTTTAACGAGACTTGCTTTACAAGAGCATGTGAAACGCTTTACAGGGAGATCTCATGCTTACATGAGTGCAACAAGACGATTCTCCTGGTTAGTTTAACTTAAAGACACAGTACTAGTTAAACATTTGTGCAATGGAAGATATATTATAAACTGGAGATTAATGTGGGCGTAGTTTAGTCCATGTAAATGATATGGTCATCAGAGCTAATGGTTTAGGCTCCGCCCCCTAGGAGTAGGGTCATCTAGTGATGTCGTTGATGTGGGAGGAGTTTAGTCCATGCAAATCAGATGGTTACATCAGAGCTTATGGATTAGGCTCCGCCCACTGGAAGTCCATCCACCTAGAAACATAGACTTTGCTCAAATGGACAATTTACATTCTTATAATTAACAGAAGACGTATATACATATTTTTATTTGATAAATTCATCTAAGAATGTCACATTCCTTTAAAGTCTAGAGAATGTCATTTTAATTTTCATTATGGCTGAAGTTTTAGTAATTTTGTTGTTTTTGTTACAACCAGATATGCTATTATTATTATTATTATTATTATTAATATTCTGAATTTGTTTTTATGTAAAAAAAAAAAAAACATTCAGGTTTCACTTTATTTTTGGTTGAAGTTTTAGTAGCTTTTTGTGTTTCGTCACCGCAAAATTTATTATAGTTTTTATTCATATTTTAATACTAATCCAGGTAAGAGTTGTGTGTTGAAAGTGAATGTGTGTGTGTGTTGTGTTCAGAGGTGACGGGCCGCTCACTCGGTGTTGTTTGGGATTGGGGATCAGACCGCGCTTCATCTGTGTCTTTGTTTCAGCTGGTTTGTGTGCGAACAGCTTGCAATGTTGCGCTGAGGAGCTCTTCTTCACCGTGATTGGTTGTTTTGAAGTCACATGTCTGATGATGGCTGTGTTTGAGCGCAGGGCGAGCTGGAGAAGCAGCTGCTGCAGGCCAATCCCATCCTCGAAGCCTTCGGCAATGCCAAGACCGTCAAGAACGACAACTCCTCTCGATTCGTAAGACCCACTCCGCACTTACACATTACAGCTGTTGATTCAGCAACTCAAACATACACAACTGTTTACATTAATAAATTAATAGACTGATTGGAAACTCTCTAATTATGCTAATTATCTGGCAACATTCAGAAACATCCTAGCAAGCGTACTAGAAACATGTTAGCAAATGTGTTAAATCATGCTAGCGCTCTGTAAAATATGTGAGCAACGGGTTAAATGATACTAGCAATGTGTTAAATCTTACTAGAATAATGCTAGCAACATGTTAAATCATGCTAGCAACGTGTTAGCAATGTGCTTAATCATCATTCTAACAAATATATTAAATCATGTTAGCAACATGTTAAAGCATGCTATCAATATGTTAAAACATGTTATGAATATGCTAAATTAATGTCTTAAATTTTGCTAGCACTGTGTAAAATATGTGCGTAACGTGTTAAATCATGCTAGTAATGTGTAAAATATGTGCGTAACGTGTTAAATCATGCTAGCAATGTGTTAAATCTTACTAGAATCATGTTAGCAACGTGCTAAATCATGCTAGCAACGTGTTAAATCATACTTGAAGCATGTTAGCAATGTGCTTAATCATCATTCTAACAAATATGTTAAATCATGTTAGCAACATGTTAAAACATTGCTATCAACATCTTAAATTGTGCTAGCAATGTGTTAAATCTTACTAGAATCATGTTAACAACATGTTAAATATATGATACAACATGCTAGCATTGTACTTAATCATGTTAGCTACATGTTAAATCTTGTTAGAAACATGCTAGCAACATGCTAATTTAATTTGTTAAAACATTTTAATAACGTGTTAAAAATGCTAACGAGTTTGTTAAAACATGTTAGCAGTGTGCTAGAAGGTGTTAACATTTTATCCACCGAGTAAACTTTCAGACAAGGCTGTCAAGCCAACATCAAAGCTTTTCATCAAACTTTACTCATCTACTTGCTGTTTTAAAATGGTAAATTCATAAATAAGTGATTTTTAATGTATATTTCTTAATTGGATTTTTTTATAGGCAAAAAAAGCATTTTCCTATTAAATATGTTTATTAATTGACATTGTGATGTTTGAATTATTAAATTTAAAACGGTCAATACGTGTGATTTATCTTCTGTGTTTCAGGGCAAGTTCATCAGAATCAACTTTGACGTTAACGGCTACATCGTTGGAGCCAACATTGAAACCTGTATCTTTATGTGGTCGTTAATATGATGATGCTTTAAACGTGAAGAATTAGCTTCTTTACGCTAGAAATTAACTCATGGTGAAAGTAACGATGGGTTATTTGCATGGCAATGTACTAAATCATGCTAGCAACGTGTTAAATCATACTAGAAGCTTGTTAGCAATGCGCCAAATCATCATTTTAACAAATAAGTTAAATCATGTTAGCAACACATTTAAACATGCTATCAATGTGCTAAATCATATTAGCAATATGATACAGCATGCTAGCATTGTACTAAATCATGCTAGCAACGTGTTAAATCATACTAGAAGCTTGTTAGCAATCATAGATATAAACACTAGATGTCGCCTTGGGGTTCTAAACATGCATCAAAACCGCCGCAATCTTGGAACAGAGGTCTTGTCATTGGAAGTAGCTAGGTAACGCTGAATTCATGGATGATGCCGGACTTTTGTGCTGCGTATGGATGTTTACACTAACGAAATCTAAAAACCAGACAGCAAGGGATTACATTTCACAAGATTAGGAAATTTTGTAAAAAATTTTAAATTTCTCTGGACTCTATAATAAATACATGTCTGACCGTTGGAACGAACCAAAACAACTAAAAAATCACATTCATGACAATTTATGGTGATTTTATTTCCGTTAGACCTTTTCCTACATTGACGCTGATGAGGGGTTCCCCTGTTTCAAGATGGCGGCTCTATTGACGCATTCGTTCCAATGAACTGCCATAGCCAAGGCGACATCTAGTGTTTATATCTATGGTTAGCAATGGGCTTAATCATCATTCTAACAAATAAGTTAAATCATGTTAGCAACACGTTTAAACATGCTATCAATGTGCTAAATCATATTAGCAATATGATACAGCATGCTAGCATTGTACTAATTCATGCTAGCAACATGTTAAATCTCGCTAGAAACATGCTAGCAATGCGTTAAATCATGCTAGCAACATGTTAAACTTGTTAGGAATGTACTAATTAAATGTGCTCGTTAAAATGATGATGTTTTAAACCTGAAAAAATTAGCTTCTTTACGCTGGAAATTAAGTCATGGTGAAAGTAACGATGGCTTATTTGCATATTTATGAAGTTGATAACATTAGCACGACTTGCTTTTAATGACCTGAAACTAAAAATGGCTAACGATAGTTTCTGTGACTGTATATAGAGCATGAATAATTAATGAGGCCAGAGCTGAGACGCGTTCTGATTGGCTGTTAGTATTGTAGCGCTGCATGGAGTCGCAGGACAGCCTGTTAACGGTCTTCATCGAACACTGGTGTGTCAGTCCTTGACTAGAGCGTCAGACCTGTTGGAAAAGTCCCGCGCGATCCGTCAAGCCAAAGAAGAGCGAGCCTTCCACATGTTCTACTACATGCTGACCGGCGCCGGAGACAAACTGCGCTGTGAGTGTGTGTGTGTGTGTGTTTCACGAGTCTGATCTCAGCTCTTCAGCACGAGACTCACTCTCTGTTTCTGTTTCTCTGCCCTTCAGCTGAACTGTGTCTCGAGGGCTACAATAAGTACCGGTTCCTGTCCAACGGGAACGTGACGATCCCGGGACAGCAGGACCGAGACATGTACCTGGAGACCATGGAGGCCATGAGGATCATGAGCATCGCGGAGGAGGAGCAGATCGGTGAGTGTGTGTGTGTATAGAGAGGGTAATCAAATCGAATGCTGGAATCGGATACTTGTTATAAAATTTAAATTTCTATTCCTCTTATCTATTCCTTTGTGAGCATTTCAATATGACTTTAAACCATTCAGGTGTGAGATGACTCGTGCGCTGTGTTTCTGTGCTGCAAACACATCTAAAGTGTGCTCACAGAAAATGTGATTTTAAGCCAGTCAAGCGTGAGACGTGTGTAACTATTGGGCAACTCTTAAAGTGACAGCAACTGCCGTCTTGATAATAAATAACACTAATCAAACTACAAGAAAATTCACTCGTTCTTGACTGAATAACTTCTGTAACTATATTTGTAATGTATATTTTATTTATAAATTGCAGTTATTTTACTCTTGAATACCTGAAAATATTAAAACTCTCTTTATATCACTCGTATCTGTGTTCAGTTGTATCTTTTGTTGCCATTCTTATTTTTTATTTGTTCTTTTTTAATTACTGAGTGTTTACTAGTCTTTAATGTCCAACTGTATTGGCAATTGTAAGTCGCTTTGGATAAAAGCGTCAGCTAAATGAATAAATGTAAATGTAATAATGATTGTTCTTTTTCTATGGTTGCCTATTTTTAAACCACAGGCCTTGTGTAAGTGTTCTTTAGCCTGTTGATTTTAGTTCAGCTACTATTAAATATTTTGCAATAAGATTAAATGTGAATGATATCGAAAGTTTTTTTTATTTTATTACGTTATTGGAATCGAAATTAGGAATCAATAAGAATCGGAATCGATAAGCAGAATCAAAAAGAATCGGAATCGTTAAAATTCAAACGAATCCCAACCAAAGTGTGTAGTATCAGTGTAATGGTGTGTGTGTGTGTGTGTGTGTGTGTCGCCCCCTGCAGGTCTGCTGAAGGTCATGTCGTCTGTGCTCCAACTGGGGAACATGTCCTTCAAGAAGGAGCGGCACTCGGACCAGGCCTCCATGCCTGATGATACAGGTGACCGTCACACACACCTCCGTCTGGTTTAGCACTAACTAACAAAAATGGTCATTAGATGGTTAATTAGCATAACCTCCAGCGAATAGCAGGCCAAGGTTGACCTAGTAGAGTTATGCTATTATAGTCTTTAATAATGTTTCGAATTAGTTTTTATTTTTATCGTTTTTAGTCTTTAGATTGTATCTCTAATCGACTCTCCCTTTACGTCATCAGCGCTCAGAAGGTGTCAGAATCTTGTTGTGTGTTTTTGTAGTTTTAATTTTTCTAATAATTTTTTATTTAATTTTTTATTATATTTAAAAAAAAAATCAGTTTTAGTAATTTTACTACTTAAATTAAATGTATTTACAGTTAGTTCCCAAGGCTTCATTTCTCTTTTTTAATAGAAAGTTGTGTACAGTACATTTATTTTGTCATTTTAGTGAAGTTAGAGTTTTATTCGTTTAGATATTCGTTTTTATTTTTGTATTTTTACTATTTAATTTTTGGTCTTTATTAATATTTTGAATTGATTATTTTTATATTATACACAAATAAATGAATAGTTGTAGTTTTTGTTAATAATAATAATAACAGCACTGCCTGGTAGATCATGTTAGTCATGCAGGTTAGAGAAGGTAACCCAGTAACTGAGTGTCATCAGATTGAATATCTCTGATCGTCTCTCTCTTGGCTTCTCTAGCCGCGCAGAAGGTGTGTCATCTGATGGGCATGAACGTGACCGATTTCACGCGCGCCATCCTCTCGCCCCGGATCAAAGTGGGCCGTGATTACGTGCAGAAGGCCCAGACGCAGGAGCAGGCAGAGTTCGCGGTGGAGGCTCTGGCCAAAGCCACGTACGAGAGGATGTTTCGCTGGCTGGTGATGCGCATCAACAAAGCCCTGGATAAGACCAAGCGTCAGGGCGCCTCCTTCATCGGCATCCTGGACATCGCCGGCTTCGAGATCTTCGACGTACGGATAGATAGTTCATGTTATATTTTAAATTAAAGGTGCAGTGTGTAATTTTTAGCAGCATCTAGTGGTGAGGTTGCGAATTGCAACCAACAGAAGTGAACCGACAGGAAGTGATGTCGTCATCTGAGACAGCAGAGAGTAGCCAGTTCAGCAATGAGGTTTCTTTACAAAGATAAATTAAGAAATTAGGTTTACTTAATAATTCTGTAAAACGATGTTATTGCGAATATTATTGTTACTTGTTCATCATTGTGTCAGTGTTTTATTCACTAACTTTAGCTAGATCTTTTGCACGAAGAACAGAATAGTGGCGAAACGCGTTTGTCCGTTCAGGGCCACTGTAGAAACATGTCGATGTAAGGAGACCCGCGGTGTGTAGAGAGAAACTGCTTAATCTAAAGTAATAAAAACATAACGGTTCATTATGTAAGGTCTTTATACTATACTTAAAACATAGTTATGTATATGATATTGCATTTCTATCAACAGATCCTCCTAAATATTACACAATGCACCTTTAAAGATGACATCTTAAAACCTAAAGAAAAACATATCGTTTAGCTTTTCGTATTCATATTTCTTTAACATATACATAAGAAAACGGGTCTCTGTAAAAATACACACATTTTGTAAATGAAGTCACATCAACTGTCAGCCTTAAATGGAAAAAAAAAAACATTCAAACATGGTTTTCTCATAAAGGAATTTAACATTTTCCTATAAATGGATCTGGTTATGACTGTTATGAATGAATTAAACTATTCAATTTATCATTATTAAAATTAAAATAATTTAAATAACTTTAAATTTATATTGTGGCCTAAGAGTTCATACACCTAAAAATGTGATGTAATTTCCTTCTCAAAGGTTTACATGTAATTTACACATGTAATTAATTGAGCAGATGCTTTTATCCAAAGCGGCTCACGAATGAGGAATAGAACAAAGCAATGTATCTCGTCTACAGTGGGATTAACCATCATTCCTTTGTGTGTGTGTGTGTGTGTGTGTGTGTTCGTCTCCGCAGCTGAACTCGTTCGAGCAGATGTGCATTAACTACACCAACGAGAAGCTCCAGCAGCTGTTCAACCACACCATGTTCATCCTGGAGCAGGAGGAGTACCAGCGCGAGGGCATCGAGTGGAGCTTCATCGACTTCGGCCTCGACCTGCAGCCCTGCATCGACCTCATCGAGAAACCCGTGAGTGTCTCTCCACCAATCACACGGCTCCTAGAACAGTCACCTGACATCTAATGGGGCTGTTTCCATGTTTAAGATTAGGAAACTTGGGAATCTAGATGCCTGTTAGTGTCTCTGCACCAATCACACGACTCCTAGAACAATCACATGACTTTCAATCGAGCTGTTTTTTATTGGGAATCGAACTTGGAAAGCCATTGCTTTAAAAATACTGAATGCTAGTTTGATTTCCATGATGTCCTCATTGTCTTCTGTTGATGAAGATAGACGGGTAGTAGGTGGTTTTACATAGTTTTAGCAGGTCAGAAATGGCCATTAGCTGCTCCACGCTGATTAACTGGACTACCAGCCAATGGAGCCAGGGTTTACCTGATAGATCATCTTAGAAAAACTGTTTAGAGCAGGTAAACCACAACCGTTATTATTTCTCAATGGCTCCACCAATCATGTGACTTCTAAAACGATCACGTGACCTTTAATAGAGCTGTTTTCATCATCCCAAAACTTGGGATCCATTATTTTAAAAGTCCTGAAATCCTTTGCATGATGTATTTATGATCTTCTGTTGATGTAGATAGAAAGGTGGTTTTACATGGTTTCCAAAAGGTCAAAAATGAAAATGAAAGCATTTTGAGAGGTGTTTTTACAGTTCAGAGCCACCGTACAAGCGGACGCCAACATCCAGAACTGTTCAGGGTCAATTGATTCACGGAAATTGGTGGTTTCCTTTTTAATATCTGGCTCCAGTATTGTCCACTGACATCCTGAAGTAAACTTTGAATCGCTCGGGATAATCCCGCAGCTCCTTGATAATGAGGTGGAATTTGCAATCTCAGGATTGGATGGACCCAACATTTCCTTTATTTTCTCTTTTTAAGAAGAGAGAGGACAACAAAATCATTTTCACTGCTTGAAGACTCCATTTTGTTTTGTTTAGCAAATTTTTCCGCAACGGATTAATTAATACGCATCGGACTCAGTGTGCAAGGTTTGACGAATTTTTAGGATGACGAATAGAATAAAATTTCGGACCTTTATTATTTCTTAACATCTTGACCAATCACACGACTCTTAGAATGATCACGTGACCTTTACTGGAGCTGTTTTCATGTGTGGATAGATATTATTCAGATCCAGATGTTTACAATTTACAATTGGGATTCGAGAACTTGGATATCCGTTATTTTAAAAACAATAAATCCTGAATGATGTCCTAATGATCTTCTATTGCTTCTTTCTGTGAGTGTAACCCATGTTGCGTGTTCTCCAGACGAGTCCTCCAGGAATCCTGGCTCTGCTGGACGAGGAGTGCTGGTTCCCCAAAGCCACGGACAAGAGCTTCGTGGAGAAGGTCCTGCAGGAACAGGGGACACATCCCAAATTCCACAAACCCAAGAAACTGAAGGACGAGGCCGATTTCTGCATCATCCACTACGCTGGAAAGGTGCTGACGTTCTCCCCGGCTGATCCCATGTGCGGTTTCAAGCGCGATCGGGAACATTAACCGTCTGTGATTGTGTTTCTCAGGTGGACTACAAGGCGGACGAGTGGCTGATGAAGAACATGGACCCACTGAACGATAACGTGGCCACGCTTCTCAATCAGTCCACAGACAAGTTCGTTTCAGAGCTGTGGAAGGACGGTGAGTCGATAATCACATTCAATACGCTCTTCAATGAGTGTTAAAGGATTAGTTCACTTCAGAATTAAAATTTCCTGATAATTTACTCAGACCCACGTCATCCAGGATGTTCATGTCTTTGTTTCTTCAGTCGAAAAGAAAAGAAGGTTTTTGAGGAAAACATTTTAGGATTTCAACGGGTTGAAGGTCCAAATGTGAGTTTCAGTGCAGCTTCAAAGTCTTGACACAATCCCAGCTGAGGAATAAGAGTCTTATCTAGACTAACCATCAGCCATTTTATAAAAAAAATAAAATAAACGTTTATATACTTTTTAACCACAAATGCTCGTCTTCCACTAGCTGTGATGAGCCACACATTACGTAACCACATTGAAAGGTCACGCATGTTTCCGTGTTCCAACTTCAAAATCGTCCGACATTATTGTTTTACCTTTTATTTTAACCTTTTATTGTTTTACCTTTGATCTTTGCACGTTGGCTTTGTAAACTCTAGGTCGGTTCTTCCGCCTACATCACGCGTGACCTTTCAGCGTGATTACGTAATGTGTGGCGCATCACAGCTAGTGCAAGACGAGCATTTGTGGTTAAAAAGTATATAAATTTTTATTTTTGTTTATAAAATGGCAAATGTTTTGTCTAGATAAGACTTATTCCTCGGCTGGGATCGTGTCGAGACTTTGAAGCTGCACTGAAACTGACATTAGGACCTTCAAACCGTTGGACCCCATTGAACTCACTATATGGAGAAAAATCAAGTAATGTTTTCCTCAAAAACCTTGACAATGTTGACGTGAAGGCGAACAATGACTGATGCTTTTAGATCTGGCCACCTTTTACATGGCAAAATCGGTGGAACTCACTGGATTTGTTCTCTTCTGCTCGTATCATCTGGTGTTTGGTCCTCTGTTTTCATCCATCCATCCGTGCGTGCCTTTTTTCTTGTCCTCCTGGACCTCTGTACACACCGTCTCCCGTCTGTCCGTCTCTCAGAGGTCCAGAACTGTCAGAGAGCTTATTTCTATCAGCGTTTTCCATTCCTTCATTTAGAGCCAGGTGACGTCTCTTGATTTTTCTCTCTCTCCCGTGACTTTCTTTTCCTCCTCCATCCATCCATCAGCTGTCCTGTGTGACTGTTTCTCCGAGGTGTTGATAATGTTTTTTTTCTCTGATATTTCTGCTGTCTCTCCTCTCTGTGTAATAGTGTGCTTTGGCGCCCCCGCTGTTGGTCTGTGGTACTGCAGAAATGGGTATAAACTGCATGGGTTTGGTTCTGTTCTCACTCGTGAAACATGACCACAGTATGCAGTTACACACACACACACACACAGACACACACACACGCGGGGTTCAAAAATTCACTTCAGCCAAACCTGACAATGGTGGGTTTTTAAAAAATTGGGAAACTCATTTTTGCTCTGAAAATAATAATAATAATTCTTTTAAATAATAAATATTTAGCTGTTTTTCCACTTTTACATTACTTGTATCAGTATTGTAAACTAGCCAGAACCACAAAAACATGTAATGTCATGTCCAATGCAAAAAATGCAAGTTTTCTGCTTAATATATTTGCTTCAAATAGAAAACAAATGGAGACTATATTAAATAATTACTTTTCATTTCTTATGTAATCCATCTAAACAAAATTTAAAAACACAAAAGACATTCCTGCCCGTCTAATTTGATTTTAATTCATTTGATTTGCTCTTGATTAAAAAAAAAAAAGTACCAGACTGTCATTCCTACATTGTCAAATTTAAACCATGTACTGCTTATTAAAAAAATCATTAAACATTTCAGCGAACTGAAAACATTTGTTTTACTTGCACTTTTTTGTGCTCGT
The DNA here is from genome assembly GCA_030770095.1 of Gila robusta. Classification (NCBI taxonomy): domain Eukaryota; kingdom Metazoa; phylum Chordata; class Actinopteri; order Cypriniformes; family Leuciscidae; genus Gila; species Gila robusta. The sequence goes on from JAVALU010000465.1 coordinate 28,510, forward strand.
TGAGCCTCATTCATGAAACACGAGGAGAATGAATTGTTCGTAATTGTTCTGAAGTTTGTGTCATTCAGTTCAACTGGTGTTTTCATGAACGAGGTTAGTGTTTATTTTGGACCCATGAACACACTCACTCACACACACACACACACACACACACACACACACACACACGTACGTACGTGTCACCTGCACTGCATTGAGTTGGATCCATTTTCCTGTGTGTGTTTCCCCTCCACTCTTCACCAGCATCGTGTGTCTCTGTGGTTTTGTCACCAGTGCTGACGTGTGTTTGACCCACTGAACCGTGGGAAGTTTTCACATTATCATGACCCGACTGCATGCTGGAGATGAAGCGTTGTGCAGCGCAGTGACCCTGTCTCTCTCTCTCTCTCGTCTCAGTGGACCGTATCGTGGGCCTGGATAAAGTGGCCGGGATGTCGGAGCTGCCGGGAGCGTTTAAGACCCGTAAGGGAATGTTCCGGACGGTCGGGCAGCTCTATAAGGAGCAACTGTCCAAACTCATGGCCACCCTCAGAAACACCAACCCCAACTTCGTCCGCTGCATCATTCCCAACCACGAGAAAAAGGTGCGAAAAGATTGTCAAGAAAGATGATTATTTAAATGGTCCGTGCAAGGAGCTTAAAGTGCTTGAAATACTTGAATTTAAGTCCTGGAAAACAGCCATATTTATGAAAAGGTACTTGAAAAGTGCTTGAATTATTGAAAGACAATTTAATTTTATCGATAAAACAATCTTTTCACACAAAATTAAAGCTGTAGCCCGTCTGATATAGATATAGAGCCATTTCTCCATGGCTATGAGCGTAATATTCCTTAAATACAAGTATATGATACAGCTTTCATTTTATTAGGTCAAGCATATATTCATGAGAAAAAAAAATCAGTTTGAATAAAAGCAATGTCATAGTATCCTTTCAATGGTTAAAGTTACCACAGTCATTGCATTTGCTGCACTTAATTTGTACCGTTTTGTTTTATTGTTTTTTTTTTAATTTATCTATTTACCTTTTTAATTTGAAGGTAATAAAGATATTGTTTGATTAGTGAGATCTCTGATTGTAGTGCTTAAAAACCAAAAAGGTAGTGCTTGACTGTCTTTGGTTCACTGCAGGTTTAAGGAGAAAATACTCAGCAATGGTGTTGACTTTTGAATTTACACATGGTTTGTTTTAAAGCATATTAAAAACGCCACATAGACATATAAACAACATTTAAAAGCTGGATTTTCACCACAGGGGGACTTTAACAATAAAATAGCAGAATGTCTAATAAAGCTGTTCCCGAGTATGATACAGTGACTGACTACATGTTAACCAGCAGTCCAAAAAGTTGCTAGATTAGTCGGTAGGCGCTTTTGGGTTTGAAAAGCCGCTAAATCTAACGGCAAAGTCGCTAAGTTGGCAACACCGGCTTGTGGACCAACTAAGTACTGCGAAAAAGTACTATTACGTCAACTACTTGCTTTAGTATCCGCATAACTGAGGTATACTTTAGGCTTAATGTGTCCTGAATTCATCGTAAACGTGTGTGTTTTGTGTCTCAGGCGGGTAAGCTGGACCCTCACCTGGTTCTGGATCAGCTGCGGTGTAACGGTGTGCTGGAGGGCATCCGAATCTGCAGACAGGGATTCCCCAACCGCATCGTCTTCCAGGAGTTCAGACAGAGGTATCTGTATATGTAGCATCTTTTACAAACTAAATCTAGCTGAATTAGTTCTTACTAATTGAACTCGAGTACAAGACCTGATTGTGTTTTTTCACTGGTGTTAATGGTGGTTTGTGTTTTTTCGCTCAGGTATGAAATCCTCACGCCCAACGCCATTCCCAAGGGCTTCATGGACGGCAAACAGGCTTGTGTGCTGATGGTGAGACCAATTTTGTATTTGAAATAAACCGGTTTAAAGGCGTCCGGTGTGACTCTAGCACAGGGTTTCTGAAACTGGGGTTTGCAGACCCCTGGTGGTAGGTGAGGGAACTGCATAGAGTTAGTGGAAAGTGAATTAATCAAAACATAAAAATGTAAAATGAATAAATAGTTTTTAAATATAAGCTCTTTATCCGTGTCTCAGATCAAAGCGCTGGAGCTGGATCCCAACCTGTACCGGATCGGACAGAGCAAGGTGTTTTTCCGAGCTGGAGTCCTGGCTCACCTCGAGGAAGAGCGAGACATGAAGATCACCGACGTCATCATCAACTTCCAGGCCTGGTGCCGTGGATACGTCGCCCGCAAGTGAGCCTTACGACACACACATAATACAGCTTAGTTAGATGAACACTTGTTTTACACAATATTTACTCAAAAATGAAAAAAGAACAAGTGCTCAATCCAATGACAAAATGATTGGCTGATTAGTTTTTGCTAGTTAGAGGGATGTTTCTTTGTGGTGATCCATAAAACAGCGATATTGATTGATTAGATATTGATTCATGAGTTTCGAATATTCGATTAGTTGATTTAATTATAGAATATCGAAACGGTTGTGCGATTATTGTCTAAAAAAATTGCCATGTTTTTGGTGCTGATGCGATGGTGTCATGTAACCAGAGGGTGACGTAACGCACCAAAAAGCTGTCACAAAGAACCGGCAAAAGTAATGATTATGAATGTCAAATATACCAAGGAAACATTTTAATTGTTTATTAATAAACTAGTGTTTTCTGTGTCAATGTCGGTTGACGATTCGAAATTCACTTTAAAGAAAGGCTTTCTACAAAACAACTTAATGAAGTGGTCAAAATCATGTCTGACCCACTCCATATGTCTCCCGATATATTGCGCATCTTATGATTCTATCTTAGTCATTCACGGTTCACTTTTCATAAAATCAACATAGATGAAATGAATATATAACATTATTATTTATTATTTTCATATAAATATGAAACTAAATGCGTTTTCTTTAATGAGTACAACACGTATATTAGCCTACAGTACGAACACGTTTTACTGGTGAGCATGTGGGGGAGAGGTGCGATTTTCGAATAATAATCGAATAATTCCCAGCGATTATCGAATATTATTTTTGCTTGAAATGTCCATCCCTAATATTGATGTCATGTGGTTTTGAACTGTACGTGTGTGTGTTGCGCAGGGCGTTTGCTAAGAGACAGCAGCAGCTGACGGCCATGAGAGTGATCCAGAGGAACTGCGCTGCCTACCTGAAGCTCAGGAACTGGCAGTGGTGGAGACTTTTCACCAAGGTTAATACACACACACACACACACACACAGATGTTCAGATGTGCCTGATGTGTGTTCTGTACTGATGCCCTGTGTGTGTTTCAGGTGAAGCCGCTGCTGCAGGTGAGCCGACAGGAAGAGGAGATGCAGGCCAAAGACGACGAGCTGCACAAGGTTCGGGAGAAGCAGCAGTTCGCTGAGCAGCAGCTGCAGGAGCTCGAGGTCAAGCAGAAGCAGGTGTGAAGCGCATTAACAGTCTATTCTAAAGGGTTACCTTTTTTATTATATTTATTTTGTGAATTATACATCATGAGTTATATATATATATATATATATATATATATATATATATGTGTAATATATGTATATATAGTATATAAGAGAGCTGCACTGTTCTGGATAAATTGAGAATCATGATTTTATTTTATTTTATCATGATTCTCACAATTCTGAATAGACAAACTGAATGAATCAGCAATTTTTTTTTAATTAATGATTCAATAACTTACTCATAACTTGTTTTATTACGGAATAAATCAGCATTTGAACAAATCTCTTGAATAAATTATTCAATGACTCACTCATAACGTTTAATTACTGAATGAATTAGTATTTTGAACAGATCTCGTGAATGAATGATTCAATGACTCACTCATAACTTGTTTTATTACTGAATTAGGGCTGGGACGGTTACCGCATTACCGCATTACCGCAATACCGCGGTCACGTGACTCCGACCGCGGGTCTGAACTCGTCACCGTCATCACCGCAAAAAAAAAAAAAAAAAAAAAACTAGGCCTGCACATGTGTGCACGTTGTGTCTAATGACATGGATTCATTGATTCTAATGACATTGATTATGTCTAATGTTATTGTGGCTTACATGGATTCAAGGTTTTCTAAACAAAACTTATCATCAAAAGATGGAGCAAATCCGACCTTTCGCGAGTTGAGGAGCGTAATGTTCCATGACGCATAATAACATTCCATTCGTATTAGAGATGCGCGGATGGGCTATTATTATTTCATCCGCAGCCGCATCATAAAACTCATCATCTGTCCGCCATCCACCCGCACCAACGTTTTTTGATCAATTTTCGAAACCGCATCCGCGGCGCTGACTGTTTTAAGGTCTATGAGCAATGCTGTCGCGAGGCTAGAAAGCTCTTGGCTGTTCTAGAAAGAACACTGATCCAATGCAGCAAAGATATTTAAAGGCTAAAGTCTCTTGTATATTGGCTATGTTGTAGCCTATCCCCAGACTATCAGTGAACTCTGTCTCCGATCGGCGCCCAGGGATAAATATGAATAAGTAAATAGCCTATAACGCACATCGGCAAACCTGACCCTACCTGACTAGGCTACTGTAGACTAAAATGTTATCATTTCGTTTTGAATTTTGTTTAAAAGTAGACATTTAGGCCCAGCCTACGCCGAGTTTCGGTTCATTTATGAGACGAGCTCCAGTTCACACGCAAGAGATCGCACCCGAGCTTCCACGTCCTCCTGATTATACGTCTGCTATTTGTTCCTTATTTCTAAATTCCAGGCAATTAGTTAATGAAACGGTGATTAAAATTAAGGTACAATTTATACAAAACGAAATTTAATTAAAAGAAAGGCTTTCTACAAAACAAAACTTAATAAAGTGGTCAAAATCATGTCTGACCCATCTTATGATCCTATCTTACTCATGCTGTTCACTCTTCATATAATCGACATAGATTAAATAAAAAATAAAACTATATTATGTAAACATAAATATGGAGTATAATATTTGTAATTTAAGACATGTTGCAATAGGTGTTCTTTCATTTCCAATGTGAACATAATGTATTCTCCTGAAAATGATGAATTCAATGCGAATGTATCTGAGAATATTCTTAAATAAGGAAATCTATTCAGTGATTGGTTCATGCCAAATTACTACTTGATGAAAATTTGACTATTTCAAATTGTGCTTGTTTTTTTTCGGATGTAGGTCACAATATTTAACAAAGTCTGTCTAGCAAAAACGACTTCTGCTGCGTGCGCGAAAGTCTGTGTGTGTGTGTGTGTGTGTGTGTGTGTGGTGGTGGGGGGGGGGGTGGCTGGCTATTTAAAGCGGTTTACCGCCATACCGCGGGAAAATCTTGCCTTTCAACCGCGGTTAGAAAAAATCCATACCGCCCCAGCCCTATACTGAATGAATCAGCATTTGAACAAATTTCTTGAATGAATGATTCAATGACTCACTCATAACTTGTTTTATTACTGAATGAATCAGCATTTGAACAAATCTCTTGAATGAATGATTCAATGACTCACTCAAATACTTCTCTTGTTTCATTACAGAATGAATTGGCGGTTTTGAACAAATCTCTTGAATTAATGATTCAATAACTCACTCATAAATACTTAACTTTTTTCATTACATTTCGCAATTTTTTCAAAAATGAATCATGCATCTCTAGTATATAGTTACTGAATGTGGTATAATGATGTGGCGGTTCCAGTGGTAATGTGAGCGCTGTGGTTGTGTCTCCAGCTGAGTGCGGAGAAGATGGCGCTGCAGGAGCAGCTGCAGGCGGAGATGGATCTGTGTGCCGAGGCCGACGAGATGAGGAACCGCCTGGTGGCCAAGAAGCAGGAGCTGGAGGAGATCCTGCACGATCTGGAGGCTCGCGTGGAGGAAGAGGAGGAGCGAGCCAATCACCTGCAGACGGAGAAGAAGAAGATGCAGCAGAACATCGCGGTAAAGACCCCTTTTCAGTTCCTGAACATGGTGACGGCGGAGCGATTCCTCTGGCCGCTTCACTTACGTTCGTTAGCAAGTTTTGTTTGCTTGTTTTTTAACAATGACTGGAGAAAATCCGATTTTATCTTAATGTGTACGGTCACTCACTGTCCAGGACCGTGATTTGTTATTTGCAAAAGTTAATTTTAACTGACAGAACCAGATTGGCCCGACCCGGGAAGATCTGACAGGATTAACGTTACCTCGGTTGAGTGGCCTGACATCTACACCTACCTGATAGAGACACCTACCGATCATAAAGAGAAACTTAGGGCGTATAAATCTTTAGATGCCTATAATTATATTTGCTGAATGGTCACGTACAAGACTTGTGTGATACGATCCAAAAGTTCTGCCTAGCCAGCGCCAAGGCCAGAAGACGACCATGTAAAGAGTTACATTACAGTGCAATTTGAAAGATGTGAATATTTTCGAGAAATAAAAATTCCAGATAGAGCAAATACATTTTTTAACTTTATGCATTTGATTATTCTTTCTTACCCGCTTCTTCAAAAAGTCAACAATAATTACAATAGTTTAGAAAACATTAATACGATAAAATTTTTAATTGGAGCCTGTACTCCGTCGATTTTGACTCCCAAAAACAACAAAATTACATTTTAAGCTCCTCATGTAGCTGAATCTGTGCTGGTTTGTATTGGCTGCCTGCAGTTTTCCCTTTGTTTTGCCTTCAGCTAATGCCGTGACGTCGGCTCAAACAGGGTCTATTCGTTCGGTTCACATGACGTCACTGTAGCTATGCGCCGCCATCTTGACGACCGACGTCTCAGTAATGCCTGCAATATGTTGTGCAGTTGGCTGCAACAACAGCCGAAAGAGGAGCCCCGAACTGGTATTTTATTCTATGCCAAAAAAAAAAGGATAGAAGAAATGTCTCATATTGTATGAATGTCTCATATTGTATCATGTCTCATCTTTCTGTGCGCACACACCCGACCCAAAGCGTGCAGCCATAGACCCCTATACAGCGCGCGAGTAATGAATTGAGCTCTGTTTCATGTCTGAATGGACAAATACACACAACATTATGTTTAAATGTCCGTTTTGGAGAGTATTCACATAAAATATGTCGGTTATGTCTTAAACAGAGTTTTCATCCAGTCTCTTTGGACGAGGAAAGCAAAGCATGCAAATGGAAATTATCGCGGCCGGAAAAATTATCGAGCTCATTTTTTTTTATCGTGCGATTAATTGATTTATTGACTATCGCGACAGGCCTAATCCAGATTAATGACAGCTAGCCGTGAGCCGTGGCTAACAGCTGGCAAGCTACCAGCTGTTAGCCACTTAGCTAGCTAACAACTCGCTACCTAGTCAGAGCAAACTACCACCAAAATCATACATTTGAATTTTTTTTATAATACCAACATTTCCCATGATTAAATATAAATCCTTGGTGGCCAGGTGCCGCACTTTTACGTCTTTTACCCATCCAGCAACAGCATATTGATACGCGTCTGTACTCTTGAAAGCCTTCAAGCGATCCCCACTGTATGGGGAGGGGTTATGTACAAGATAAATATATATATATATATATATATATATATATATCATGGAAGGCAAATTGGGGCAAGTCTGGGGCAGATAATAAAGGACAAAAGAAAACTGGGGGTAACAAATAAGGATCGGAGCCTAAAATTAAAATTTTATCCATGTATCTTTGTCTTTCTCATTCAAATGGGCAGTTTGGGCGGCCATACCGGGCGAGATCGGTCGTCAATATGGCGGCGTTCTATTTCTAGTGACGTAGGTGGCATCTATGAATAGAGCGTTGTACTCTCAGGAACGGGCTCAGGGTGTGTGTCTGCGATTGGCTGAGTGATGAATGTGTGTGTTTTGGCCCGACAGGATCTGGAGCAACAGCTGGACGAGGAGGAAGCCGCCCGACAGAAGCTGCAGCTGGAGAAGGTCACGATGGAGGCCAAGCTCAAGAAAACTGAGGATGAGGTGATGATCCTGGATGACCAGAACAACAAGCTGTCCAAGGTCTGTCTCCACACACACACACGCTGGTTTAGATGTTGTGTTCAAACGCTGGTGGTTTTCCTCACTGTTGTGTGTGTGTGTGCTGCTCCTGCAGGAGAAGAAGCTTCTGGAGGAGCGAGTCTCTGAGTTCACCACTAACCTGGCCGAGGAGGAGGAGAAGTCCAAGAGCCTGCAGAAGCTGAAGAACAAGCACGAGGCCATGATCACAGACCTGGAGGGTGAGTGCAGAAACGCAGATCGAAAACTGTTATGCTGTATCATGCTGTGAATGATCAGGGCAATCAAATCAGCATTTACCATATATTGTACTTTTTACATTTATTCATTGATCCAAAGTGAGTTACAAATGAGAAATACAACAAAATATACAGTAGTATAATGCATATAATTCAAAATGCATAAGTCAAGTAAAATATAGCATAATGCACATCATTCATTATGTATGTCAAGAAGAATATAGCATAATGTGTATAATTCATAATGTATATAGTTGATCATATGTTAGTTTATAGTGTGCATTTAATACACATAGATGCTATGAAGAAAATCAAGCACTGACTAATTGATACAGGATAAGTTGTGCTGAGTTAACTGTATGGGCTCTGTGTGTGTGTGTGTGTGTGTGTGTTAGACCGTCTGCGTCGCGAGGAGAAGCAGCGTCAGGAGCTGGAGAAGAACCGCAGGAAGCTGGAGGGCGACTCCACCGAGCTGACGGATCAGATCGCAGAACTACAGGCCCAGATCGCTGAACTCAGAGCGCAGCTCGCCAAGAAGGAGGAGGAGCTTCAGGAGGCGCTGGCCAGGTGTGTGTGTGTGTGTGTGTGTGTGTCAGCTGACCTGCAGGAGCCAATCACGATCAGGAACCGCTGCATTCCTGGGGTGTGTTTCCCGAAAGCAACTACAGTCGCAAGTTCTGTCGTTATCAGCATTGTTCAACGAGTCGTGTTTCCCGAAAACATAGTTCTAACACACATTCGCAAACAGCATTGCAAAGTTGTGTGTTTGAAACGACAGATCTTGAAGCTGTGGTTAGAAGCAGAGTTTCTTGTTTGCATGACATGTGGACTCAATAAACCCTTATCTTGAGTAAAATAAGCATTCAGTACAATCTTTTATTTAGAACACATGTAAATGTCATTTACGTCTTTTAGTTTGTCAAGAGATTTAAAGCGTTTTTTTTTTTTTAAGAGTGCACATGTGCGAACACGCTCTAGTACACAAGAACGAGTCTATGATTGAATCTGGAAATAAAGCAAAATAGTCCTCAGATGGCATGTCTGTAATTTATAGCAAAACATCTAGCTATTCAATCTCAAACAGATTCTTTAAAAGTAGTTATTACTCCACCACCTCCGTGACATCATTAACCAGCGTGGTTGAACAACAAATTTACGACAATACGGTTTCGAGAAACAGTCGTTACTAGCTAGTTGATTTCTTCAACGATGCATCGTACTGCGGTAGTGAAGCAGCGAGTTACAGCGTTGTATGGGAAACACACCCCTGATCTCTGAGTCAAGCATGCCGCCAAAGCGTCTCGATCGCCCCCGGTGGCTGTTCCCAGTACAGCTCATAAACCCAGAGGCTCGATCGCCCCCCCCCCCCGGTGGCTGCTCCCAGTACAGCTCATAAACCCAGAGGCTCGATCACCCCCCCCCGGTGGCTGGTCCCAGTACAGCTCATAAACCCAGAGCCTCGATCGCCCCCCGGTGGCCGGTCCCAGTACAGCTCATAAACCCCGCCCTCTCCTTGAAGTCTAATGGACGTGAGGGAACTAAACAATTAAATTACACTTCAAATAAATTTTTTTCAAAGATGTTTTCTGTCATTTTAGGTAGTTTTTAATCATGCTGATTTAAGTTTAACTGTTCGTTTTTTAAATTAAGTTTGATCTTAGTTATTTGATGCTATAAAAACAGGAATGTGATGTCATGATTGACAGCTTTTCTAAATGAAGGCACCAACAGACTTTTTTTTAGGGTATTTTCGGGAGGAGATTGGAGCTTCAACTTTAATTTCTACATGTCCATAACTGTTTATTTCACACGACACAATGAGTTACTGTGAAATAAACTTTGTAGTAACCGTGTGTGTGTGTGAGGGGCGGAACCTTAATATCCACAATATAATGTCTACTTCACGTTCACTACTGAAGAATCAGGTCCCGAATCAGCACAATATGTCAGTGCCATATTAGGACTTTGGCGGCTTCACTTTTCACCAAGGGAAGAGAGTGAAGCGTCATCCATCTTTTTTCCCAGTCTTTGATCTGACTTTTACTGACTGTTTCACACCAGGATTGAGGAGGAAGCGGCGCAGAAGAATCTGGCGCAGAAGAAGATCCGCGAGCTGGAGGCTCAGCTGAGTGAACTTCAGGAGGACCTGGAGCTGGAGCGAAACGCTCGAACCAAAGCTGAGAAACACCGGCGGGACCTGGGAGAGGAGCTGGAGGCCCTGAAGACTGAGCTGGAGGACACACTCGACTCCACGGCCGCGCAGCAGGAGCTCAGGTACACACACACACTCGCTCTCTCTCATACACACTCCCACACACACACACACCTGTGTTCTCACAGAGAAGGTTTCAGCGTTTCTCCAGATTTGTAACGAGAAGCATGAACCTGACACTTTAAGGTCTGCAGTCAAAATGATAAGCTTGAATTGTTTTACATGCGAAAGTGAAAAATAAATAAAAATAAAATTTCGACATGGTAGCAATTTTAAAAATAAAATTTCGTATTTTTACTATTATAGCATATAATAATTACAATATTATTGAAATATTTTATTCTATTAAATATTCTTTTTACTGTACTATTACATTTAGCTCTTTGTTTTTTCATAATTAGTTTAAATAGTTATATAACACATTATTTAATTCTATTATATTTTATTAGATATTATTTAACAGTACACTTTTGCATTGCAATTCTTAATTTTTATAATTAGTTAAAATAATAGTGATATGAAAATATAAATTTTATTTTATAAAAAATAATTTTATTATTATTAATGCATTTTATCATTTTTGTTTTACCTGGAGTTAAATAGTGATAACATGAAAATATTAATTTTATTTATATTTTAAATTATTAAATGTTTTATTTTATTAGATATTCATTTTTAATTTAACACTATAATTTCATTGCAATTCTTCATTTTTATTGTAGTAATAATATGGAAATAATAACTTAATTTTATTTTTATTACTATATTTGTATTTTATTAGATGCAGTACTACTTCTTAGTGTAACATAAAAATCTAGAATTGTAATACAATTGTACTAACTAGTTAAATAATAATAATTAAAATAAGAAAATAATAGTGATTTTATTATTATTATTATATTTTTATCTTATTAGATATTATTTTTTTATTTAACAGTCCAATTACATTGCAGTTCTTCATTTTTATAATTAAATTAATAACATGAAAATAATAGCTCAATTTGATTATTATTATTATTATTATATTTTTTATTTGATCATATATTCATTATTTATTTAACATTATGATTTCATTCCATTTTTATCATTACAATTAAAATAATAATATGATAATAAATTAATTTTCTTAATTGATTAATGTGTTTTTTTTACTTTATTAGATATTAATTTTTTGTATAACAATACAACTGCATTACAGTTCTTAATTTTATAAGTCTATTTAAAATGTTCGAAGTACAGTTCAAATAGTCAATAATAATATGAAAATAATAATTCAAAATTGCTCATTTAATAACAGTGGAAAAGTAATGTCCATTTTTACAGTCAGTGCAAGGACCATTTTATATTCTCAGTTGTTTTTTGTAAAGTTTTGAACACCCTTAAAAACAAATATTTAAATTGTCATCAGAGTTTGGTTGAATATGGCTAAACATTCGAGCTGACGTTCATCACGCGTGTGTGTGTTTGGTGCAGGACGAAGCGTGAGACTGAAGTGGCTCATCTGAAGAAGACTCTGGATGACGAGGCTAAGGTTCACGAGCAGCTTGTGGCTGAGATGCGGCAGAAACACGGTCAGGCCTTCGACGAGCTCAACGAGCAGCTGGAGCAGGTCAAACGGGTGAGACACACACTCACACACACCCGAGATCAGCCACGCGTGCGGTTCAGTGTCCTCACTCTCTCTCTCTCTCTCTCCGGTCTCTGTGGACAGAACAAGGTGTCGGTGGAGAAGACGAAGCAGGCTCTGGAGTCTGAGAGGAACGAGCTGCAGATCGAGCTGCAGACGCTCATGCAGGGTAAAGGAGAGTCCGAGCACCGCAGGAAGAAAGCAGAGGCACAGGTGCAGGAGCTGCAGGTCAAACACGCCGAGAGCGAGAGACACCGGCTCGAACTGGCAGAGAGAGTCAACAAGATGCAGGTGCGCAACAACAACACCACCAATACACTAAAAAAAAAATCATGCTTTGGTAAATATTAATTGGCATAAAATGTTGAAATTCTGAGAAAATCATGAGATGAAAAGTCAAAATTATAAGATAAAAAGTCAAAATAATGTTGTTTTTTACAAAATTGACTTTTTATGTCATAATTTGACTTTTCACAAATGTAATTGTGAGTTGATATCATTATTATAATTTTGATTTTTATTTCTCATGTCTTAATTTCAATTTTCTGTAGTAAGTTCGTCTTTGAATGTCATAATTTTTATTTAGTATGTCACAATTTCAACTATTTGTCATAATTTTGATGTATGCATCTTGACTGTCATAATTTCAACTTTTTGTCATAATTTCGACTTTGCATATAGGATCACATCAATTTTTATGTGTTAACTTCTACTTTGTATGTCATAGTTACGATTTACCAAAGCATGATTTTTGTAGCAAAAATGGGCTTCCATACTTTTGTCACCTGTGAAATATTGTCTGGAAGTATCTTGGATAATTTAAGTTATTATTTCAATAATTTAACGGCACATTCGCATGTCCATGGTCCTCTGATAATGTTCACATGACAAAAAATATTTCACCTTTATTTATTGAGTGTTTTATTTCGACCACTTTTTTTACACTCTAGATCTGATGATATTCCATTTTAACTTGTATTTAAGTGTTTATTGTAATAATGCTCATGTTCCTGTTCAGATGGAGCTGGATAACGTCAACAGTCTCCTGAGTGAAGCCGAAGGGAAGTCCATCAAAGCCACGAAGGACTGGTCCACCGTAGAGTCGCAGCTGCAGGACGTGCAGGTACACACGAGGGAATGACACTGAGGGATCATGGGATACTCCTGCAGGTGTGTTTGTGTCGCTCACCTGAGTGTGTGTGTGTCTGCAGGAAGTGCTTCAGGAGGAGACGCGTCAGAAGCTGTCTCTGAACACACGTCTGCGTCAGCTGGAGGACGAGCAGAACGGCCTGAAGGAGCAGCTGGAGGAGGAGGAGGTGGCCAAGAGGAACCTGGAGAAACAGCTCAGCACCTTCCAGGCGCAGGTACACACACACACACACACACACGGAACTCTAGCGCTCTACACAATTCTATAGTTGGTTTGATGAACTATTTTAGAACAGAACACATCAACAACATTAGCTTTGTTCATTTGAGTCTGTTCTGTTCATAAAGTGGTCTGAATGATTCATTAGTGGTCTGAATCAAACGTTTTTATCCCTCTCCAGTGAACAAATATGATTATGGAAATTCATTCATAATTCTATAGTGAATATAGAATTTGATTTGTTGTATATTTTATCATTTGAGTCTGTTCTGTTCATAAAGTGGTCTGAATGATTCATTAGTGGTCTGAATCAAACGTTTTTATCGTTTTAACGTTTATTAAAATGGTCTGATTTTTCGTGAACAAATGATTGTGGAACTGCAACACATTTATTCAGATATTTCATTAATAGACATTTTTAATGAAACTTCATGTCAAACTGAAAGAGCTTATAGATTAGCTTTATTTTTTATAATTGTGCAATGAAAAAATAGTGTTTAATTAGATCATTTTCTTTATTTTAATGTTATGATTATTTTTAATTTCTACTCTTTTCATGCTGCTAATAAAAACAAAATAGCATACTGTTAAGTCTATACTGTGTCGTGCATGCTATTGTTTTTCAACTTTTTTTAATGGTACACTTATAATAGTCAAGTCCTCATTTTAGAAATAAATCGGCTAAATTTGTATAAAACTTATCTTATCTTCTGGCTGTTCAGTCAAGAAAGAGTCCGATGCTAAAGAGAGAACGGCACATTTTGTCAGATGCATGTGATGCATGAATATATGAGTCTCGTTCCACACTGACTCTGAGTGTGCGTGTGCAGCTGGTGGACATGAAGAAGAAGATGGAGCTGGAGTCGGGGTGTCTGGAGAGCGCTGAGGAGGCGAGGAAGCGTGTTCAGCGAGACCTGGAGAGTGTGACGCAGCGCCTGGACGAGAGATGCTCCGCCTTCGACAAGCTGGACAAGACCAAGACCCGCTTACAGCAGGAGCTGGACGACATGCTGGTGGACCAGGACCACCTCCGGCAGATCGTCTCCAACCTGGAGAAGAAGCAGAAGAAGTTCGACCAGGTGAGCGTCCAGGAGACATCAGTCCAGCACTGAAACTACTACAAAACAATGTCTTCCTTATTTTAATTCATCTTTATAGTTGGAATAAAGTCATCTTTAAACAACATGGCCATTTTAATATACGTTTTTTTCTTTTTTAATATATTTTTTTTATGAATTTTAGTTTTGGTAGTTTCAGTTTTAGGTATGTCATTTTTTAAATATTTTATTATGTATTTTTAATAATAATAAAAAAACTTAAAAAAAAATAAAATCTTAAAACGACATGTCTTTTTTATATTTATTTTATGAATAGCCTACATTTCCTCGTTAAAAATAGTTTTTGTTGCTTTAAAAAAAAATTAATTAGTTTTAGGGATGTCATTTTTAAAATATTTTATTAGGTATTTTGAGTGTTTTTTATGCTTTTTTAATCTTAATAAAATAATATCTAAAAACAACATGGGCATTTTAAAAATTAATCTAATAATGTTGAGCTTAAGTAATTTTGTTCATTTTTGTTGTTGTTTTTATTTGCATTTAAATATATATTTTATTTATTTTTTATTTAATTGTTTCTTAGGATGTTAAGATATTTTGAGTATTTTGGTATTTTTTATACTTTTTTATTGTTTTAAAAATGGAATCTTGAATCTTAAAATGACATGGACATTTAAAAAAAAGAATGATAATGTTTTCTTTTGAATGTATATTTGTCTAGTTATGTTGAGCTTTTTAATTTTTTTGTTGTTTTAGTTTTTAATAAAAAAAAAATGTTTTTTAGTTTTAGGAATGCCATTTTTCATAAACTAATTTTTTTATATTTTTGTCAGGTATTGTGAGTAAAAAATATAATTTTTTTAAAATTCTTTAAAGAAATCTTAAAATGACACGGGTTTTTACTACACATTTTTCAATTTTTTTTTTTTTTGTAGTTATACCAATGTTTTTATATATATAAATTAGTTTTAAATTAGTTTTAGGGATGTAATTTTTTTATATTTTATCAGTTAAAAATCCTTATCCAGTAAATCCCGAATGGCAGGAAAAGTCACTCAATCTGGAAATAGTCCTTTAGCCCGTCATCAAACAGCACCAGCTGAATATGAGCAGGAGTGGCTGACGGGCTGGTGTTTTGCAGATGCTGGCGGAGGAGAAGTCCATCTCCTCCCGATACGCAGAGGAGCGCGACCGTGCCGAGGCCGAGGCCCGTGAGAAGGAGACCCGTGTGTTAGCACTGGCCCGAGAGCTGGAGGCCCTCACCGACCTGAAGGAGGAGCAGGACCGGACCAACAAACTGCTCCGCGCAGAGATGGAGGACCTGGTGTCCTCGAAGGACGACGTGGGCAAGAGCGTAAGTCGCCTGAAACTGTGCTGTGCCTCAATTCACCTACTTACACTACGCCCTGAAACTGTGCACTCTTTTGTGAAGAAAAAGTGCATACTTTTGAGTGTGTTGCAGAAGAGTAGACAAGCTTTGGGACAGACTATCACGTCAAACAATAGTGTCTTTAACGGTTGCTTTCTGTCACTTAGTTACATGCAAACTGACCTGTCAATCATCTTGTCAAAGATAAAATCCTCCACATTTCATTTCATTTCCTTGAGTATCGGAGAGAAATGTTGATCTGCAGTCACGAGTCTTTCATGCAGAATCTCCTCATATTAATGCATAACGATGCATTTAAAAGTTAACAGCCAAACGGATCTTTATAAAAGTCCACATTGTTATTGCAGATTAAATATAACATGGATAACATTAAATAAATATATATATTTTTTATCAGGTTAAACTTTGATTAGTCACTCAAACCTTTTATCTAAACCTCTACTTAACTGCCGATCGCGCATATCCGCCATGTTTTGTTGTTTTTTAACACTTTTTACTTGTGTTTGTAGTTCCTCCTCCAAAGCGCAGTGTATTGTGGGTAATATTAGCTGTTATAGTGAGCACAGATCCACACCTCGAATATCCACCGTGAATAGTAGACCATCCGGGGACTTCTGGGATACTCTTTTCAACACACTATGCTTTGGGACACACTTATTCTAATCTCACATACTGTTTAGTGTGGATAGTGTGGACATTGAGACGCAGGGCTCGAGTTCATTAGTGTGACGGTCTCTCTCTCTCTCTCTCTCTCTCTCTCTCTCTCAGGTGCACGATCTGGAGAAGTCGAAGCGCTCGATGGAGCAGCAGCTGGAGGAGATGAAGACTCAGCTGGAGGAGCTGGAGGACGAGCTTCAGGCCACTGAAGACGCCAAGCTGCGGCTAGAGGTCAACATGCAGGCCATGAAGGCCCAGTACGAGCGAGACCTGCAGGGCCGAGACGAGCTGGGAGAGGAGAAGAAGAGGCAGCTCGTCAAACAGGTGCAGAGCAACACACTCTCCACTGATCAAACATACGCTCGCTTATCATCGTTTCATTGGTTATTTGATGTTCGATTAATCTGTCGATTATTGACTCGATTAATCGGATTAAAAAGCCACTTTATATGTATGTACAAACACATACATTGAAAAAGTTAATTTCAAACCTGTATACACTCACCGGCCAATTTGGCTACTAATTTTTAAGTTACTGGCCATTCAGAACTTCTACTTGCCAACAAGAAAAAGAAAAGAAATGAACCAGATTAACTACGTCATATATATATATATATATATATATATATATATATTATATATATATATATATAATATATATATATATATATATATAACGTAGTTAATCTGGTATAGTAGTTAATCTGGTATAATATATATATATATATATATATATATATATATATATATATATATAATATATATATATATATATATATATATATATATATATATATATATATGGCTTACAGGAACGTCCCCAGCAAAGTGAAAACACGCCAAATTGGCTGTGGCGGATTACCCGCCACAGTTGATTTCAGACCCTGATCGTATATGTATAAATTTGCCATTTTAATACGTTATTCTAGGAATTAATCAACATGTGTAAATAATTTTAGGATTAATCTGTTGATTATTTCCTCGATTAATCAGATTAAATTGCCACTTTTTATTTGCTGTGTGTATATATCTATAAACTGTATATGTATTGGCAATAATCAAAATAATCAACATGTATAAACAGTAGCTCAATTAATCTGTTGATTATTTCCTCTATTAATCTCATTAAAAAGCCACTTTGTGTTATTAAGTGTTTATTAAACACTTCTTTTAAAACTTTATTCACATATTTATGTTGATTTGTTTCTTTGATTAATCAGATTTTAAAGCCACTTTTGAAGTAGCTAGTGTGTATGTATAGATCTTTATACTGCATTTGTATAAATTGGATTTTTAATACGATTAATCGAGAAGTAATCGACATGTATAAACAAGATGATGATGATTAATCTGTTGATTTTCGATTAATTGGATGAAAAAGCAGTTGTGTATAAATAAGTATATGTATGTATAAGAATATGTGTAGTTGTTGCAGTGGTTGATGTTGTTGTGTGTGTGTTTTGAGGTGCGTGAGATGGAGATGGAGCTGGAGGACGAGCGTAAGCAGCGTACGCTAGCGATGGCGGCGCGTAAGAAGATGGAGCTGGACCTGAAGGAGCTGGAGGCCGCCATCGATCAGGCCAACAAGAGCCGCGACGAGGCGCTCAAGCAGCTCAAGAAAGTGCAGGTCCGTCACACACCACACACACACACACACACACTGACTCACTCCTGTGTGACCAACAAGATGAGCTGAACAACTCATCAAAATACTCACACTTAGCCTTTTGTGTGCACAAAAACTGTGGTGAGGCAAATTAAATGTTCACCAGTTATTAAATAAATAACAATAATCATTGAACAACCATCACAAAACATTAAATACACACTGTTTGAAAAGTATAAACACAAGTCATAAGAGCTTAGTAATAATACAGGTATTGATTTGATTCAGATTTTTTTATTGCACACTGTATTTTTTTTTATTATATACTGTATTATGTTAATATTTTTCTACTGTTTTTCATTTGAATTTAGTAATTTGGTTATGCATTTTTGTCACTTTTATTAGTTCTTCAATTTAATATCCATGAAAATGAGAAATGTTGAATTTGATTAACTACATTTATCATTTTAATTTAGTTTAAGTACTAAAATAACTCAAACTGAAATAAGGAAAATAAAATAAAAATACTAAAATGTAACGAATTAAAATGGAAAATATTAAAATAAAACAAAAATTTCAAAATACTAAAAACGTAACAAATTAAAATGGAAAATATTAAACAAAACAAATATTTTAAAAATACTAAAAATGTAACTAATTAAAATGGAAAATATAAAAATGTAACAAATTAAATTGGAAAATATCAAAATAAAACAAATTCAAAATATTAAAAACTATAATAGTACTAAATACTAATAATGAAATACCGTGTAACATCTCAATTACTCATATTTTAAGGATGAATTCATGTACATACTAGCGTCACATTCTGCCTCATTGACTTCCATTGTAAGTGCTTAATTACGAGTTATTTTAACACATTGTCTGTAGTACTGTATGTTACGCCACAAAACACTCCTTAACCAGTCTACAAGCGGATCTGAGTGATGACGTGTGCTGTTTTGTTTCAGGCTCAGATGAAGGACCTGCTGAGGGAGCTGGACGACACGCGCCTGTCCCGCGAGGAGATTCTGGCCCAGAGCAAAGAGAACGAGAAGAAAGTGAAGAGCATGGAGGCCGAGATGATCCAGCTGCAGGAGGTCAGTGTCTCTCTCTCTCTCTCTCTCTCTCCTCATCGCTCATCACATCGGGTCACGGGTCAGTCTGACGTCTCTCGATGCGTTTGCAGGAACTGGCGGCCGCCGAGCGAGCCAAGAGACAAGCGCAGCAGGAGAGAGACGAACTGCAGGACGAGATCAACAGCCAGGCCGCCAAAGGGTGAGAAGACATTTAGATCACGTCATTATCACATTAGCATGTGATGATGATGTTACAACCTGTGGCTCCAAAAGGCCACAACAAAGGAAGGGACACGTGCAGTCGTCGGATCTAACTCAATATTTATTAACAGAACAGAAAACCAAACCAAACAAGAGCAAATGTATCGTCAGTAAAATCAGTAATGTAGGGTGTGGGATGTAAACATGAACTGTAATGAGGCTCTGGTGTAAGTGCAAGTTACATTTTTAGGGGGGGAAATACTACTGAAAATCTTCCATTGTTATCAAGAATACAGACTTTTGTATTCGATATGTAAATTATAATAAAACACATTTATAATAAATAAATTGATAACTTATATGCCCTTTTTTTGGACTAAAACACTTCAAAACGAAGACATTAATATTCTTCCAGTGTTTCGATTGATTTTTCTATTTGATTTCCCTAATGGGAAAATATATAATAATGACGTGTGTGTGTGTGTGATCAGTGCTCTGGGCTCGGAGGAGAGGAGGCGTCTGGAGGCTCGTATCGCTCAGCTGGAGGAGGAGCTGGAGGAGGAGCAGAACAACACAGAGCTGGTGAACGATCGGCTGAAGAGATCCCTGCTGCAGGTCTGACACACCTGTTCTCTGTCCACGAAATGTCTACGAATATCTCTCTCGTTTGTCTGTCGACGGACAAAAGATTAACAAAACGTGTTCTGTGTCTACGAAATGTCTACAAATTTCACTCTCGTTTGTCTGTCGACGGACAAAAGATAAAAATAATGTGTTCTGTGTCTACGAAATGTTGACGAATATCTCTCTCGTTTGTCTGTAGATGGACGAAAGATAAAAATAATGTGTTCTGTGTCTACGAAATGTTGACGAATATTTCTCTCGTTTGTCTGTATACGGACGAAAGATAAACGTGTTCTGTGTCTACGAAATGTCTACGAATATTGCTCTCGTTTGTCTGTTAGACGGACGAAAGATAAATGTGTTCTGTGTCTACGAAATGTCTAGGAATATCTCTGTCGTTTGTAGACGGATGAAAGATAAAAAACGGGTTCTGTGTCTACGAAATGTTGACGAATATCTCTCTCGTTTGTCTGTAGATGGACAAAGATAAAAAACGTGTTCTGTGTCTACGAAATGTCTACGAATATCTCTCTCGTTTGTCTGTCGATGGACAAAAGATTAACAAAACGTGTTCTGTGTCTACGAAATGTTGACGAATATCTCTCTCGTTTGTCTGTAGACGGACAAAAGATAAAAACGTGTTCTGTGTCTACGAAATGTCTACGAATATCGTTCCCTTTTGTCTGTAGACGGACGAAAGATAAACGTGTTCTGTGTCTACAAAATGTCTACGAATATCTCGTTTGTCAGTAGATGGACGAAAGATAAAAAAATTTGTTCGGTGTCTACGAAATGTCTATGAATATCGCCCTCGTTTGTCTGTAGACGGACGAAAGATAAAAAAAAAACGTGTTCTGTGTCTACGAATATCTCTCTCGTTTGTCTGAAGACGGACGAAAGATTAAAAAAACCTGTTCTCTGTCTACGAATATCTCTGGTTTGTCTGTAGATGGAAAAAGTTTAAAAAACGTGTTCTGTGTCTACGAATATATCTCTCGTTTGTCTGTAGACGGACGAAGATAAAAACTTGTTCTGTGTCTAAGAATATCTCTCTCGTTTGTCTGAAGACGGACGAAAGATTAAAAAAAATGTGTTCTGTGTCTACGAATATCTCTGGTTTGTCTGTAGATGGAAAAAGTTTAAAAAACGTGTTCTGTGTCTACGAATATATCTCTCGTTTGTCTGTAGACGGACCCAAGAGTTAAAAAAAAAACATGTTCTGTCTACGAAATGTTACGAATATCTCTCCCGTTTGTCTGTAGACGGACGAAAGATAAACTTGTTCTGTGTCAACGAAATGTTACGAATATCACTCTCATTTGTCTGTAGACAGACCAAAGATTAACAAAACATGTTCTGTGTCTACGAAATGTCTACGAATATCTCTCTCGTTTGTCTGTAGACAGACAAAAGATTTACAAAACGTGTTGTCTACGAATATCTCTCTCGTTTGTCTGTAGATGGACGAAAGATAAAAAAAAACGTGTTCTGTGTCTACAAAATGTCTACGAATATATCTCTCGTTTGTCTGTAGAGGGACGAAAGATAAAAAACTTGTTCGGTGTCTACGAAATGTTACGGATATCTCTCTCGTTTGTATGTAGACGGACGAAAGTTTAAAAAAACGTGTTCTGTGTCTATGAATATCGCTCTCATTTTTCTGTAGACAGACCAAAGATTAACAATACGTGTTCTGTGTCTACGAATATCTCTGGTTTGTCTGTAGACGGAAAAAGGTTAAAAAACGTGTTGTGTCTACGAATATCTCTCTTGTTTGTCTGTAGACGGACGAAAGATAAAAAAAAAACGTGTTCTGTGTCTACGAATATCTCTCCGTTTGTCTGTAGACAGACCAAAGATTAACAATACGTGTTCTGTCTACGAAATGTTACGAATATCTCTCCCGTTTGTCTGTAGACAGACCGAAGATTAAAAAACGTGTTCTGTATACACAAATGTCTAAGAATATCTGTCTATCTTGTTTGTCTGTAGACGGACCAGATAAACGTGGAGCTGACAGCCGAGCGCAGCACCACACAGCGTCTGGAAGGCGCTCGATCACAGATGGAGCGTCAGAACAAGGAGCTGAAGCTCAAACTGACTGAACTGGAGGGAGCTGTGAAGAGCAAGTACAAGGCCACCATCGCCGCCCTGGAGGCCAAGATCGGTCAGCTGGAGGAGCAGCTCGACATTGAGACCAAGTGAGGGGAAAACTGAGTGTTTTTATTACAATATACACATACAAATCAACAAGACTATTAGACTATGTATCATATAAGATATATCAATAATATACAAACTTATTAAACGGTTAGTTCCAGTCCTTGATTCTGATTGGTCAATAGCTGTGTTTTATTCATGATAAAACACGGCTATGACCGCTTCACCCTAAGTTTCGATGTATCACTACACAACACCCCTAGCAACCTATCTTAAGAAATTAAAACATATTGTTAATTGAAGCTTATAGAGTAGAGTATTGCGAGAGATTGAGTAAGCGAAAGTACCTGCATTTACAGTAAATGTAGCATCTTCCTTCAGGTCAGTCCTATATTCGTAATAAACAATCAGTTTGAATGTCCGCTGCAATATCTTGTCCTTTTAACAGTTAAGGGGTTTTCCGTGCCCTGACACATTAGTCGTTGGTCAGTTGCGTCTTGCTTCTCACTGTTCACAACAAGTTTGTCCTTTCAATATGAAGTATTCACTACTGACTGACTCGCTCATAAAGACAATCTTTGCTGCCATCTAATGGTGAAATAATGTAACGTAACTTCTGCTGCTGTTCACGGTCAGGGACTATTTTTTCCAGTGGAAGGAAGGCTTTTAGTGATTTTACATCATGAAAGTTGCATTGATACATATTTTTTTTTTGGCTTTAAAATTTGTATTGTGTGGTAACTGTTTTATAAAAGCAATAAGGTACTCGAGGCAGTGCTGTATTGTGAATAAGTCACGACTGACTCCGCGTCGTGCCGAACAACACCCTTCAGCCGTGACTTATTCACCACACAGCACTGCCTCGAGTACCTTATTGCTTACTTATACATGTACGTCTTCAAATAAAAATGTATTCAATTAAAAATGCATCTATTTCTAATGACAGTAAAAGCGCTGGACTGATTCTGTATGATGTGTGTGTTTAGAGAGCGGCAGCAGGCGTCCAAACTGGTGCGTCGTACAGAGAAGAAGCTGAAGGAGGTGATTCTGCAGGTGGACGACGAGAGACGCAACACTGAGCAGTTTAAAGACCAGGTGACGCTCTCTACATCTGTACACACACAGCATGTTTGAGCCGATAGTGACCAGGGCTTGAAATTAACCTTTTCTCTCACCGGCCAATTTGGCTACTACATTTTTAAGTTACTGGCCATTCAGAACTTCTACTAGCCAAAAAACAAAAACAGATTAACTACGTTACAGCATATATATATATATACAGGTCCTTCTCAAAAAATTAGCATATTGTGATAAAGTTCATTATTTTCCATAATGTAATGATAAAAATTAAACTTTCATATATTTTAGATTCATTGCACACCAACTGAAATATTTCAGGTCTTTTATTGTTTTAATACTGATGATTTTGGCATACAGCTCATGAAAACCCAAAATTCCTATCTCAAAAAATTAGCATATTTCATCCGACCAATAAAAGAAGTGTTTTTAATACAAAAAAAGTCAACCTTCAAATAATTATGTTCAGTTATGCACTCAATACTTGGTCGGGAATCCTTTTGCAGAAATGACTGCTTCAATGCGGCGTGGCATGGAGGCAATCAGCCTGTGGCACTGCTGAGGTGTTATGGAGGCCCAGGATGCTTCGATAGCGGCCTTAAGCTCATCCAGAGTGTTGGGTCTTGCGTCTCTCAACTTTCTCTTCACAATATCCCACAGATTCTCTATGGGGTTCAGGTCAGGAGAGTTGGCAGGCCAATTGAGCACAGTAATACCATGGTCAGTAAACCATTTACCAGTGGTTTTGGCACTGTGAGCAGGTGCCAGGTCGTGCTGAAAAATGAAATCAGATGGAAGCATGAAGTGCTCCAAAATCTCCTGATAGCTAGCTGCATTGACCCTGCCCTTGATAAAACACAGTGGACCAACACCAGCAGCTGACATGGCACCCCAGACCATCACTGACTGTGGGTACTTGACACTGGACTTCAGGCATTTTGGCATTTCCTTCTCCCCAGTCTTCCTCCAGACTCTGGCACCTTGATTTCCGAATGACATGCAAAATTTGCTTTCATCCGAAAAAAGTACTTTGGACCACTGAGCAACAGTCCAGTGCTGCTTCTCTGTAGCCCAGGTCAGGCGCTTCTGCCGCTGTTTCTGGTTCAAAAGTGGCTTGACCTGGGGAATGCGGCACCTGTAGCCCATTTCCTGCACACGCCTGTGCACGGTGGCTCTGGATGTTTCTACTCCAGACTCAGTCCACTGCTTCCGCAGGTCCCCCAAGGTCTGGAATCGGTCCTTCTCCACAATCTTCCTCAGGGTCCGGTCACCTCTTCTCGTTGTGCAGCGTTTTTTGCCACACTTTTTCCTTCCCACAGACTTCCCACTGAGGTGCCTTGATACAGCACTCTGGGAACAGCCTATTTGTTCAGAAATTTCTTTCTGTGTCTTACCCTCTTGCTTGAGGGTGTCAATGATGGCCTTCTGGACAGCAGTCAGGTCGGCAGTCTTACCCATGATTGCGGTTTTGAGTAATGAAACAGGCTGGGAGTTTTTAAAAGCCTCAGGAATCTTTTGCAGGTGTTTAGAGTTAATTAGTTGATTCAGATGATTAGGTTAATAGCTCGTTTAGAGAACCTTTTCATGATATGCTAATTTTTTGAGATAGGAATTTTGGGTTTTCATGAGCTGTATGCCAAAATCATCAGTATTAAAACAATAAAAGACCTGAAATATTTCAGTTGGTGTGCAATGAATCTAAAATATATGAAAGTTTAATTTTTATCATTACATTATGGAAAATAATGAACTTTATCACAATATGCTAATTTTTTGAGAAGGACCTGTATATATATATATATATATATATATATATATATATATATATATATATATATATATATATATATATATACATATTTTATTATTTCATACAGGATTCAGGATTTCATACATTAATTGGAATGGATGTTGGAAAATAACAAAGTCTTTCCTTTTAACCAAATGCTTTTTAATCTTAGCCATTGCTATAATGCAAATGAACAAGCGCCATGTTTTTTGTTGTGTAGTGACGTGTGTTCAAGTAAGCCAGATATGAGCAGATTATGCACAGTACGCTGTATTTAATATATCACGATGACTCACGAGTATTTGCGCTAAATCTGCGCAGCTTTGTCTTACACGAACTTCCCCAGCAAAGTGAGTAAACATTATAGGTAACACGCCAAATTGGCCAGTGATTGGACAGCGTTACCCGCCACAGTTAATTTTTACCTGCATTTGGCGGGTGTTAATTTCAAAGCCTGCTTGTGACGCTGTGTCTGGTTGTGATTGTCTGCAGTCGACAAGTTGAACAGCCGCATGAAGCAGCTGAAGCGTCAGCTGGAGGAGTCAGAGGAGGAGGCACAGCGAGCGAACGCTAACCGCAGGAAACTGCAGAGAGAGCTGGAGGACGCCACCGAATCAGCCGACGCCATGAACCGCGAGGTCAACAGTCTGAAGAGCAAACTCAGGTGCGCAAGAATCACACATCAACACTGATGACATGTACTGAGAAATTTATTATTGCACGTTCATATCAGGGTTAAACTAAAACCATAAACCATAATCACGGTTATTTGAGATGTCCGCAATGATTGTAAGTTTAAATTTCAATCACCTTTTGCCATCCAAATATGGTAAGTTATATTTGGTTGTATAATATTATAAATAACAAATTATATTAGGTTACACTTTATTTTAAGGTGTCATTGTTACGGTGTAATTATATATTTAAGTACTGAGTAATATTAAACAACTACATACATGTACTTACAATTGGATTAGGGTTTGGTTGAGGATTAGTTGCATGTAATTATGCATAATTTACTGTTATTACCACTGTAAGTATATGTAACACTTAACAAAGACGCTGTAAAATAAAGTATTATTGTGAAAATTACATAAAGTTAACAAAGTAAATCAAATGGGCCTAAGTAAAAAAGGCTTACACTGTAAGTGACATGAACAGAATAAAATCATTAATTGCAGCAAACATGCGCAAAAACACCACAGCTGCACCATAACGGTTACACTCATCATTTTGCTCAATATTTGAATTGCGATTATTAATCCGTCAATTTAAGAAATTTTACATTTCATCAGAATTATAGCACGTTCACATCAGGGTTATTATTGAAAACTAAAACAATAAACAAACATTTGTTACCTGAACTAAAATAAATGTTAACTGAAATAAAATAAATTATTGGTACAATTTCAGCTAGCTGCAAAAGCAGCTTTTCTCATTTTGGTTTAGTTTAACTTTTGATATTAAACTAATACTGATATTAAAATTAATACAAACTATTAAGACATTTAAAAAAATAAAACTAATAAAAATGACAGAAATGGAATAAAATTACTAAAACTTTAAAATTAAACTAAAAATAGAAACTGTAATAGTGTACACTGGGTTCACATAAGCACAAATAAAGGGAATGTCAACTCATACGCATTGTTTATTTGACCTCATCTAGTTTCCTGATTTATTATATTTATCATATAAATTAATATTGTCCAGTATAATTATATATATATATATATATATATATATATATATATATATATATATATACACTCACCTAAAGGATTATTAGGAACACCTGTTCAATTTTCATTAATGCAATTATCTAATCAACCAATCACATGGCAGTTGCTTCAATGCATTTAGGGGTGTGGTCCTGGTCAAGACAATCTCCTGAACTCCAAACTGAATGTCAGAATGGGAAAGAAAGGTGATTTAAGCAATTTTGAGCGTGGCATGGTTGTTGGTGCCAGACGGGCCGGTCTGAGTATTTCACAATCTGCTCAGTTACTGGGATTTTCACGCACAACCATTTCTAGGGTTTACAAAGAATGGTGTGAAAAGGGAAAAACATCCAGTATGCGGCAGTCCTGTGGGCGAAAATGCCTTGTTGATGCTAGAGGTCAGAGGAGAATGGGCCGACTGATTCAAGCTGATAGAAGAGCAACTTTGACTGAAATAACCACTCGTTACAACCGAGGTATGCAGCAAAGCATTTGTGAAGCCACAACACGCACAACCTTGAGGCGGATGGGCTACAACAGCAGAAGACCCCACCGGGTACCACTCATCTCCACTACA
The DNA here is from genome assembly GCA_030770095.1 of Gila robusta. Taxonomy (NCBI): domain Eukaryota; kingdom Metazoa; phylum Chordata; class Actinopteri; order Cypriniformes; family Leuciscidae; genus Gila; species Gila robusta. The sequence goes on from JAVALU010000465.1 coordinate 55,874, forward strand.
AATAGGAAAAAGAGGCTACAATTTGCAAGAGCTCACCAAAATTGGACAGTTGAAGACTGGAAAAATGTTGCCTGGTCTGATGAGTCTCGATTTCTGTTGAGACATTCAGATGGTAGAGTCAGAATTTGGCGTAAACAGAATGAGAACATGGATCCATCATGCCTTGTTACCACTGTGCAGGCTGGTGGTGGTGGTGTAATGGTGTGGGGGATGTTTTCTTGGCACACTTTAGGCCCCTTAGTGCCAATTGGGCATGTTTAAATGCCACGGCCTACCTGAGCATTGTTTCTGACCATGTCCATCCCTTTATGGCCACCATGTACCCATCCTCTGATGGCTACTTCCAGCAGGATAATGCACCATGTCACAAAGCTGAATCATTTCAAATTGGTTTCTTGAACATGACAATGAGTTCACTGTACTAAAATGGCCCCCACAGTCACCAGATCTCAACCCAATAGAGCATCTTTGGGATGTGGTGGAACGGGAGCTTCGTGCCCTGGATGTGCATCCCACAAATCTCCATCAACTGCAAGATGCTATCCTATCAATATGGGCCAACATTTCTAAAGAATGCTTTCAGCACCTTGTTGAATCAATGCCACGTAGAATTAAGGCAGTTCTGAAGGCGGAAGGGGGTCAAACACAGTATTAGTAGGTGTTCTTAATAATCATTTAGGTGAGTGTGTATATATATAATATATATACAATAATTACAAAAATACATTCCAATTATGTTAAACTATTTGGAATTTTTCTATTGTTGTTTTTTTATCTGAGCTTATTTCCGAGTCAATTCTGACTTTATATCACGCAATTGCAAGAAAGACAGTCTTGAGTTTATGAGATAAGTCGCAATGGGATAAAATAAAAGTCACAATAAACTTTTAAATTGTTTTATTCCGTGGTGGAAACAAGCTTCCATCATTTTTCTATACTTATTCTTTTTAGATTACGCAAAAAAAAAAAAAAAAAACAGTTTTCAGGATAAGTTGCCAGAGGGCCAATATCCCAGAGGCTTGCATATGTGATCAAATTCATATCTGACATTGAAATGTGTGTTTTTTTATGTCCAGGCGTGGCGATTTACCCTTCACCATGCGTCGCATCGTCAGCCGCTCAGGAATCGAGAGCGATGAAGACCCAGAGGCCAAGAGCGAAACCCCCGAACCCAAACCAGAGTGAAAGAAGCCGACCCGCAGCGTTCCCTCACAAACACACACATACATACACACACACACAAGCCTCGGGCGACAACGTCCAGGAAAACTCAGAGATTCCTTCTCGTCTTTTTTTATTATCGTTATTTTAGTGCCATAGTGTATTAAAAAAAACACACACACAATGGTTCTCTTGACAATCACACTCAACCACACTCAGCTTCACTCGCACTGAGGACCAAATTCGTGTTTTCATGTCATCGTCTAGAATAGAAAAGAGCGGAATGATATTTTTTGTAAGGACACATTCCCTCAATGATAGTCCCGATTCTGGATCTATTTTTCTAACTGAAGTAAAAGAAAAAAAAATGAGTAAAAAAAAAGTGAAGAAAGAACTTATTTGAAGGGGACCAAAGCAACGTTGCTTTCTACACAACTGTATTTTATTCGTAAGTTTTTATAATGGTATAAGGATGAACATAGCGCTTGCGCCTCTGCTGGTAAATAAGAGATTGTGATGATAATTACAGATAGTATCATACAGTTACGCTTTTTGGGCTTTACACACAAATTAGGCATTTAGTAATTCAAACCAGCACGGAAAATATTAGAGATTGTCACCATATATGCACATGAAATGGGGAAAGATTTGTGTCTGTTTGTTCTGAGCAATAAAAAGTGTGGTTTTTTTCGCACTGTTGCTGCAGATTGAAGGAATAAAGACAGAGTAGGCAATGCACGAACTCATTTAGACTATGCACTATCGCCTTAAATCTACTATTTGGATATTTTCTGATCCTCTTTTCCTTCAAGTATATGTGTCTTTATTAATGTTCAGGGCATGAAGGGTGGATGGGTTGACGGTTTCTCTCACACACACACTGTAAACTCTGAGCACGGCTTTGCAGGGCGGGAATCCAGCTTTTGGCGGGAGTTTTTGAATTATGGAACGGTTTCCGTGGCTACCTCTGATCACGTTTAAAACTCTCTGACATCATATTTGATTATTCCGCGATCTGTATTTGATTACTCTTTCTGGGTTTCTCTCAGAAAGGCAGAGATTATTCTGATGAGGATTTTAAGGGGTCGGTGATCTCACTCCTCGAAGCTCGTGCTCAGTTTCTGCTTTTCCGCTCACACTGCTGGGAAGTGAGAGAAATGTACTATTATTGATTATGTATGGATACGTAGAGCATTTTTCTCTCTCATTCTCATTGTCTCCCAATAATGACTTTGTGATGTTGTGTTATGTTCTCTCTCTGCAGCTCCTAAATGATATCTGGAGAGATTTGTCATAAATCGTTATAATGATATGCAATAAAATGGCTTTTCCAAAACCGCTTTAGCAAGTGTATGTCTCTTGACTTAATTTTTTTTTTTCATTCTACAAAACAGGTCCATAAACTGAATTTAAATAGTAAAATGGACTGCTCAACCCACTGATTTCAACAAGTTGCTGTACCACATAGCCTAATAGATGTAGCCCTATAAAGTAAGGAACTTTAACATCAAATGAATGAAGCAACAAAAACAAAAAAAAAATGACATAATCTGATTCTGAATGTAAAATATAACCGTTGTTCCCTACCTCAGCATTTCTTTCATCTATTTTTCTCACCAAATATTTATTGGCAAAATATTGTTTTTATTAACAAAAAAAGGAGAGTATGTTACAAATATTAAAGGATGCAAGAAAATACAACAGTATTTGGGAAAACATATTTTTCTTACTTTTTTTCTCTTGAAAAAAGCCCGCGCGTCTAGAACGCGTCGCTGCATTGTTGCTAGGCTAATGAACGGAACCTAATTTAAATCAATTTAATATAAAATATTTATGTTCACCATGAATCACGTTATAGCATTTTAATAAATTACTGATGAAAATGGTTTCTGTGCAAAATTAGAACAGTTGTCACACGGTACATGTCCCGAACAGTTAGCACCCGTCTCGCTTTGCATTGTAGGGTAGAGTGGGGGAAAATGCCCTCCTGGGGTAAAACGCCCCCCACCCGTTTTTCCCAAAATAACCAGAATGAATCAAGATACATTTTTACTATTGCTATGCACTACGTTGACAACGGGGATATACAAATCTCCATGGAGAAGCTGACACCAGCGACGTATTTGAAGAGAAGAGGATTACATGGAAAGTGCTATAACTTTCAGATATTAGTTAACAAGTGTTTAATAGAATATTGTTCACAGTGATATCACATTGATGTATGATAGATGAATAGTGAAGTCTGTAGTTTGAGAGCATATGTTATTTATAAGGAATTATATTTTTTTAAAAATAAACATTTTTTTAAAAAGACAGCTTGTGGGGTAAAACGCCCCCTATGCTGAGGGGTAAAACGCCCCCAAGGGGCATAGTTTCTCTTTATCATAATTACTACAGTAACATATTTCTGTTCATCAAAGTCTTTATTTTACACTTTAATTCAGTATAACTAGGCGGTAAAATCAAAATATTTGAACAAAACATGAAAAAATTACCTCAAGTGAGCATTAGCTAGCTAGCTTGGTGAATGCAATGATGGAAGGTGGTTAAGTGACCCAATGATAAAACACAGTGACTTTTAATGCATTTATGGAATATATTTCACTATAAATATAATAATTTATGTTTAATATTTATTTAGGGTTTTCTGTTTTTCTTGATGATAGTGGTGAACAAATACTACATCAATTATCAACCCCATATAGGCCTAGTGTAGAAATCAAAATATTAAAATGTTAGAAATTTGGCTATTTTGTACATTGCTGAAATAAATATTAATAGGTATATATATACACATGTTGTTGCATTACTTGCCTTTTACTTTTAGAGATTAAAAACTATGTTCATTTTGCTGTTGATCTATGAAGCAAACTGGTTGGTAAGAAAGGGGGCATTTTACCCCACCTTGGGGGGCGTTTTACCCCACCACTGGGGCAAAACGCCCCCTTTGTACAAAAATATTTTCAGTCAAAAAAAATAATTATTATGAAGGTTGAGCAATTTTAATATTTGGTAAATAACTCCTGCCATAGACACTCAAAACTGGGATGGCAATTCTAGTCACATTTATGTTTTGTTTCACAGTAATGTCACATTTTCCTTAAGGGGGGCGTTTTCCCCCACTCTACCCTACCCTGTACCGCACGTCGCATATTGAGAAAATGTCCCGCATTTTCATCAGTCTGTTGGTTTTTAATTATCATATTAAGAAAACGTGCGTGCGTTATTTTGCCTTTTTAAGAAAGCATTTTATTTATTATTTTTAGGGCATAGTGTTTCACCTATATTTAACAGCGATTCGTCAGAAGTACAAATACAACAGCCGTTTTTTAAATCATATCCAATGGTTGAAAGGAAACGGTCATTCGGTTGTGACGCTGTCAATGATCTAATTTCATGCTGTTTTATATTTTGTTTGTTCATTATTTATTTTGTTGGATTTTAGTTGGACTTGGTCAGATCTGTTTCAAAAATAGTTATCTGCATGATGCCTGCATGCTGCCTTTGGGCTCAGTGATGTTGAATTTAAATGTCATGTAGACATGACAAAGTAGGCCTAATGGTGTTTTCTGGAAGGGACTAAAGAACAAAGAATTTTTATCAGCTGAAAGGCAGAATACAAATGTTTTTATTAAGTTAGATAAACATCATATCAGTTTCAGCTTATGTGGTACATGTCCCACATTGTCCCACATAAACTTATAATCGTCCCACATTTGGTTTGTTTGATGGTTGTCACCCTACGAACAGTATGTTCATATGAATTAAATGGCAGGCCACAGCCTGTTCTGACAGACCAGACATAATAAAAACAGTGTTCCTGAGTTCTGCCACGAGAGCGCGCACTGGTCGCCTTAATGCAGGCAGAGCCGTTTGAGCTTTACATTGAAGCGAATTTATAAATATGTGTGTTTATGATTGTGTTTCACTGAGATCATTTTTATTTTCTTGTGTGAGAGAACAATATTTCTCAACTGTTACATTCGGGCACTGTTTTGCAACCGCTAGCTGGTAATGGGCCAATCAGATTCAGTGTATGACACACCTTCATCAGGCCCCGCCCCTTTCTTTAATACATACCTGAGAAGCGCGTGCACAGACAGACTGACAGTGCAACTGAACCGACTGATGCCCGGTGTGTGATCGCCACATCTTCTGTTTCTCTTCCTTATTATTATTATTTATTACTTTTTATTTCTAAGCTTAGTAATACCCATCGAGGTCATCTGGGAATATTTTTCACCTTTGCAGCAACATTAATTGGAAACCCTGTTTCCCAGAATGATGAACACCCGCCGCGGATCATAGACTAGAAGAGGTGAGCTGATCTTTATAACTCAGTATAAGCTGTTACTTTTTCTGGCTTAAAACATCACTCAATCAGAACCAAATGAACGTGCAACTCACGTGGGAAGCGCGCGCATGAATGAGAGGCACGGTGCACACACACTGATAGAATAATAAACACCGCGTGTGTGTGTTGAGAGAAACAGTCAGGTGATGTTAGTTTGTGTGAAATTAAATAGATGCAGTCAGTAATTCATTCTCAGATCACTGGTGTTTTCAGAAGCTGAGCTGCTCTTAAGGACAAACTTACTGATCATCCCAAACAACATGGAGTTCTTGCTGGTAAGTCTGTGTGTTTTATTGCTTTTTGCAAACCTGTTATACATTAGTCAAAAGTTCAGACACTGAATTAATTGATCCCCTTTCTCAGGGGAACGCAATAGTTTTAAGAGAGAATGAAAAGTTTCTCAGATGAACAAAAAGTTTCTCAGGGGAACGCAAGAGTTTTGAGAGGGAACAAAAAGTTTCTCAGATGAACGCAAAGTTTCTCAGGGGAACGCAAGAGTTTTAAGAAAGTTTCTCAGGTGAACGAAAAGTTTCTCAGGGGAACGCAAGAGTTTTAAGAGGGAATGAAAAGTTTTTCAGATGAACGCAAAGTTTCTTGGATGAACGAAAAGTTTTTCAGATGAACGCAAGACATTTGTAAGTGAATTAAAAGTTTATCAGATGAACAAAAAAATACTCAGATGAACGAAAAGTTTCTCTGATGAAAACAAAGTTTCTCAGGGGAACGCAAGAGTTTTGAGAGCAAATGCAAAGTTTATCAGATGAACGCGTTAGCTCTTAAAACTCTTGCGTTTATCTGACAAACTTTGCGTTATCTGACAAACTTTGCATTTGCTCTCAAAACTATTTTGTTCACCTGAGAAACTTTGCGAGTGAACGAAAAGTTTCTCAGATGAAAGCAAAGTTTTAAGAGCGAACGCAAAGTTTCTCAATGTATCATTTTGTCTGTTCTGCAGTTTCCCTCTGAACTCTGACCTCTGACTTGATCCGGTCACATCAGCTTGCCCTGTTTCTACAGGGTCATATCAGTCATGTTATCTGGTTAGTGATATGGCAGATAGTTAGCTCTGACTGTACCATATCACAGAGGCTGGAGGACTGTCAATGAATGTTCAGTGCATTTGATCATATACTGTAGAGTGATTGTAACATGCAGTTAAAGGCCTGAACAGGCTGATTATAATATGATTATATATGATTTGTTGTTGTTTACTTAAAGCGTTTGCAGAAGTGAAGCAGACTCGCCAATTTCCTTTTAATCCTCTGAAGGGGCAGGATTTAGCCAAGCCTCTTGTTTTTTTGCATTCTGGTTGGTCCGTGTGAAGCGGTCCTCATTCTGAGTCATGCAGAACTGAGTCATGCGTTTCATATCATTGGTAGTTATTATTAGGTTTTTTAGTTCATATATATGTGTATATATATATATATATATATATATATATATATATATATATATATATATATAAATTGAATATAAATAAAATCAGCTAGTCAACATTTCTCAGTTGAAGTTTTAAATTTTTTGAAATGAAGTAATAAAATAATACAGATATGTTATATAATATATAGTGATGTTATATATATATATATATATATATATATATATATATATATATATATATATATATATATATATATATATATATATATATATATAACATCACTAGGCTATATATTACATAAAATATGTATTATTTTATTACTTCATTTCATAAAATTTAAAACTTCAACTGAGAAATGTTGACTAGCTGATTTTATTTATATTCAATTTTATTTTTATTTCAAGTAGCAAAAAAAATGTATGGCTTAAATTTAGTATAATTATTATAGTTTTTATTAATATTGTGAATTAGTTTTTATTTTTATATCTTCCATTTTTACTTCCATTTTAGGTAGTTTTATCTTTTTTTTTTAAATGGGTCTATAAATAAAATGTCTATATATATATAATTATCGTTTTTTTATGTTAGTTTTAGTTATTTTAGTACTTTATGAAATTTAGAACTAAAATAAAGTGTCATGGAATAAGTTCTACTTTAAATAAAACAAGCATTAACTGAAGTAAAATATAATACAACAAACTTATTTCAAGTAATGAATTTTAAGGCTCGAGTTTAGATTTAGTTAACAATAACCCTATTTTTCTAAAAAAAAAAAAAAAATTGTTGTTAAAGAAGTTACATGCTGAACTCCATCTAAAATAATGTTATGTAAACCAATTTAATTGGAGCAGTTTTTGACTGACTGTTTATGCCTGTTTAACCCTGGTTCAGGCTCATCCGGCCCTGAAGGCGTTCATGTGTGGCTCTCTGAGCGGGACGTGCTCCACGCTGCTCTTCCAGCCCCTGGACCTGCTGAAGACGCGCCTGCAGACGCTCCAGCCTGGGTCAGTGCACACACGGGCCGGGGTCGAGGACCGCTTCAGTCTGGCTGAGGGAAGTGTGACTAACTGTGTTCTGTGCTTCAGGTCGGGTCGGGTCGGCATGGTCGAGGTGTTTGTGAGTGTCCTGCGAACGGAGAAGCTCCTGGGACTGTGGAGAGGCGTCTCACCTGTGAGTGTCACACTCATCCGAGACCATTCCTCTGTTATGTTTGTTTGTGTGGTAATATACTAGGGCTGCACGATTAATCGCAATTTACATGTAATCACTTATCGTGATTTTGAAATCGCTAAGGCTGTGATTATTTGTAAAGTGCAGCTTGTCATTGATGATCGTCTCTGTAAACGCTGCTCACTCTGAAAGCACTGAGTTTGAGTCTCTTATAACGTGCGTTTGAAAAAGAAACGCGTCAAACATCTGTCCAAACGAGAAGCATTTATGAACCTCTTGTCCAACAAAAGACAACATTTAATAACATGCTTTTACTCCAAACTCACTTCACAATGACAGTTGAGCTCCTTCTGAGAGATGATGTGCTTCTGACACAGAATAAGCCAGTCGTGTGTTTATTAGTCATGTTTTATCAATCAAAGCGTTTCAGTATGCTGTTTATTCAGATACAGCGATAGGGGTTTCCTGGAATGACGCGTGTTATCGTACTTCTGCGATGGAGCAGCATTTACTACAAACTGCGCATAAAATAATCGCAGCCTTTGCCAAATCGTGTGCAGTTTCATTGCGATTAAATGTGCAGCTCTATTATACTCTCTGTTTCTCTCTCCACAGTCGTTTGTGCGCTGTATTCCAGGAGTCGGGATTTACTTCAGCACATATTTCACACTAAAGCAGCGTTTTTCCGCTGACGGGGCCCCAGGGCCCCTGCAGTCAGTGCTGCTGGGAGCCGGAGCCAGATGTGTGGCCGGCGTCTGCATGCTGCCCGTCACCGTCATCAAAACACGCTTCGAGGTGTGTGTGTGTGTGTGTGTGTGTGTAGATAAATACAAATCAATACACTACACTCTCAGAAAATAAAGTACATAATTGTACCTTTAGGGGTACAATGGCTTGTCACTGGGGCTGTACCCTCAACGGTACAATATTGTACCCTTGGTATAGGGTACATATTTGTACCCTTGTGATTTGTACCTTAAGAGACCAGTCTTGTACCTGTGGTGACAATTTTGTACCTTTATTTAACAGTACAAAAATGGACCCTTCAGAAATGGTACAAAATTGGCTTTGACAGGGTACAATTGTTGACTATAATAAGATATATATATATATATATATATATATATATATATATATATATATATATATATATATATATATATATATATTACACACGCTGAATTAAAATCAGAATTTATTAAATTCTTTTAATTTTCACATTTTCCAACATTTCATTTTAAACTCAATGTCTAACTGTGACATATAAACGATTATCATCTGAGTAAGAGTCATTTGCCTGAAAGTCCATTTCATCTCCTATCATCTCGACGTCGGTTACTTCTATGCCTGCTTCTGTTATTTTCTGAAGGACCTCCTCGGTTGAAAGCCCTGTAAGAACCATGAGTAACCATGCTCTGACTTCTTCTCCACCGATGTCCAAAAGAAGTAAAGACCGCGAACTGGACGTTCTTTTAAATTGAGATTCAAGCAGCCAATCAGGGCTGGCTCTACATATACTCTCAGAAAATAAAGTACATAATTGTACCTTTAGGGGTACAATGGGTTGTCACTGGGGCTGTACCCTCAAGGGTACAATATTGTACCTTAACCTTTAAAAGAAACGGTACATATATGTACCTTTTAATGCTTTTTGACCCTCAAAAAGGTACATATATGTACCTTGAGGTCCAACAGCAAAAACTCCAGTGTTAATTGAACTCTCCTGGGAGTTTATATGACTCCAGACTCAAGAGTGTAATGTGTTAAAATATGAGTGTTCAATTAACACTCAAGTGTGTTAAAGTTAATGATCTAATTACGTGATTCATTGAGTGATGATTGACCATTATTGAAGACACCTGATGTTAACAAGCAGAATCACTGAAGGAGAAAATATCATTTTTAAGACACCGTTATGGTGATCAGTGTTTGCTTTAGTTGGGCTCTTGACCCTGAAAGCATTCATTTTAGATATTGTCTGACTGTTGTATATGAGCTATAACTGCCAGATGAACAAAGAGAAAAGGTGATCAGGTTGTGTTGGTCATGTTTTGACATAATCATAATTTGCCTGATGCACTGAGCTCATTTAGTGTCTAATCTCAGACTTAAATGTGTATTGTTAATTATAGCAGCCTGTGATTCTACAGCAAATAATTTCCAGCATTATCAATATAATCACAATATTTCTTAAAAGTTGTTATGATCAAAAGACTTTTTTAAAATTATTCTATGTAGACACACTGACATCAATAATTAGCCTGTGAATCTCAAAAATGGTGACAATAATAAAGCATGTTGCAGTGCATTCTGGGTGCTACCAATCAAAACTCATTCATGGCTCCCATCATGCATTGCGGTATGAATAAATTATGATCCAAATTGTTTTACTAATTTCCTTTCCCCAACCGAATATTCTTTTTGTCACCATTGTTGAGATGCATACACTGATTCTTGATGTCTGTGTGTGCCTAAAAGAAGGATTTGTTTTATCAGAAAAACTTTTAAGAAATCCCTGCGATTAAAAAATTCCGGATCTTATTATGTAGAATCACAGGCTTCTGTAATCAACAATATACATTTAAGTCAGAGATTAGACTTTAAATGAGTTCAGTGATTCAGGTCAAATTATGATTATGTCAAAAACATAACCAACACAACCTGGTCATCTTTTTTCTTTGTTCATCTGGCAGTTATAACACAGGTACAACAGAGAAACAAAATATAATGTTAACAGGTTAAGGGTCAAGAGCCCAACTAAAGCAAACACTGATCACCATAACGGTGTCTTCATTTTTTTTTATTTTCTACTTCAGTGATTCTGCTTGTTAACATCAGGTGTCTTCAATAATGGTAAATCATCACTCAATGAATCACTTAATTAGCTCATTAACTTTAACACTCTTGAGTGTTAATTTAACATTCATATTTTAACACTTTAACACTCTTGAGTCTGGAGCCATATAAACTCCCAGGAGAGTTAATTTAACACTAGAGTTTTTTCTGTGTTATAATGATTTAATATCAGTAAATTGACTTACAAAACTTTTATTTCCTTTATTTCAAGGCTACTTAAATATAGTGATAAGTTAAAATCTACCTTAAATGATTAAGGTATCCTTAAAACCTTAAAAAAAAACGATTTTTTTTTTCAAAATTTTACTTAGCAGAGGCTGTCTTTTGATATTGTACCTTAACCTTTAAAAGCAACGGTATATATATATGTACCTTTTAATGCTTGCGGACATATATGTACCTTTTTGACCCTCAAAAAGGTACATATATGTACCTTGGGGGACAGAAATGGACTTCTACTGTACCCCCATTTCTGACAGTGTAGCATTCAAAATGTGCAATTTTTATTTTTAAAAATTATTTTTATTCAGCAAGGACTAAGCATTAAGTTGATCAAAAGTGACAGTAAAGACATTTATAATGTTACAAAAGATTGCAGTTTTAAATAAATGCTGTTCTTTTGAACTTTCTATTTGTCAAAGAATGCTGAAACATTTCCACAAAAATATAAACGGTTTTTAACATTGATAATAATCATGTTTCTTAAACATCAAATCATCATATTGGAATGATTTCTGAAGGATCATGTGACACTGGAGTAATGATGCTGAAAATTCAGCTTTGATCACAGGAATAAATTACAGTTTACTACAGTATATTCACATAGAAAACTGCTATTTTAAATTGTAATAATATTTGAGTGTTTTACTGTATTTTGATCAAATAAATGCAGCCTTGTTGAGCAGAAGAGACTTCCTTAAAAAACATTCAAATATCTTGCTAACTCTTGAACACTAGTGTGGATCGGCCTCATGAGAGAGTGTGAAACCATGATGTGTGTGTGTGTGTGTGTCAGAGCGGCCGGTATCAGTACAGCAGTGTGTCAGGAGCGCTGCGGTCCGTGTGCCGGACGGAGGGACCCAAGGCCCTGTTCTCCGGTCTGACGGCCACACTGCTCAGAGACGCACCGTTCTCCGGGATATACGTCATGATCTACAGCCAGACCAAATACTCACTGCCACCAGGTCTGGACACACACTGACAGTGTGATTATATATAAATATGTGTTTGATTAAATAGGATTTTAGCAGCTTAAAAGCTTCATTTTACCAAGAAACATCTGGCTCATAATTATTTTACAGAAAGAAAGGTAGGAATTTTTTTTTTTTTTGCACCGGAACATTCGTGTCATGGGAGGAAAAATTACATTATTAGTTTGCTCACAAAACAAATTTTTGCAAGCAAACGTGACTTTCTCAGGGGAACGCAATAATTTTGAGCAAATGCAAAATTTCTTGCTGAACTCAAAAGTCTTACGAGTTTTTCAATGGAACGCAAGTTTTGTGAAACAAATGTGACTTTTCTCTGGGGAACGCACAAAAAATTTGTAAGCAAATGTAACGTTTCTCAGGAGAATAAGCAATTTAAACGATAATTGCGACTTATCTCGCAATTCAGATTTTTTTCTTTTGCAATTGCCAGTTTATGTCTCGCAATTCTGACTTTTTTTTTCTCGCAATTCTGACTTTTTTCCCGCAATTCTGACCTTTTTTTGCAATTGGGAGTTTATATATCGCAATTCAGATTTCTTTTCTCAGAATTGTGAGATATAAACACGCAATTGTTGCTAAATATCTCGAAGGAAAATTTCTTAGGGAACGCCAAATTGTTACGAGTGAATGCAGTTTCTCGGAGTAACACAAGTCTTGCAAGCGAATGCAACACGTCTCAGGGGAACACCAACAATTTAGCAAAATTATCGCAAAGTTTCTCATAGGAAAGCAAAAAATTTCCGAGTAAACAAAAAAGAAATACAGTTTTTCCTCCCATCTCATATTTTTTCCATCCCAATGTCCTTTTGGGACATTTTTTTTTCCTCAGAGTCTTGAGAGGTTCGGTGTGATAACGAGTAACAGGAATATTGCTTATGATGTACAAAAGTTTCTCCATAAGAGATAAGAGCCGTTCAGTCATTCCTTCATTGTGACTCAGCCTGCACTGATGAACTCTGTTTCTCTCTCAGAGATCAGTCAGTCGTCTTACGCTCCTCTGGCTAACTTCAGCTGTGGGCTTCTGGCCGGCGTCCTGGCCTCCGTCGTGACCCAGCCGGCGGATGTGGTGAAAACTCATGTTCAAGTGAGTCCAGACGTCTTCAACAGGACGTCAGATGTGCTGCGATACATTTACAAGGTAACTTGCTCATCTCCCAGCATGCACCTCTCTCTGCTGCCTCAGACTGGCATCTGTTTCTATGAGAGGCTGTATGTACTGTGATTTAACTATGATGATGGTTGATCAGGTTGAACGGGGTGGTGATGGCGCAGTGGATAAGACACATGCCTTTGGTGTGAGAGACCCGGGTTCGAATCCACTGTGAGACACCATTGTGTCCCTGAGCAAGACACTTAACCCCTAGTTGCTCCAGAGGCGTGCGACCTCTGACATATATAGCAATTGTAAGTCGCTTTGGATAAAAGCGTCAGCTAAATGAATAAATGTAAATGTATGATTGAGGGGTTTTATAGGCAACATGCAAGGCAGATATTACTATAATATAGTGCATTAATAATCATTATATTTGTCATTACAAGCTGGAACTGCATCTGATTGTGTTCATACAGGTTTCCCCAAACACTTCTTCCATCAGCTAGTAGTTTCCTGCTCTTTTTTGGGCGCTTAAATAAACAGTTCTGTTTGAATCTTAAAAATTACACTCTACACATTTGAATCTGCATTCCTCATAATTCCACAGATTCCAAACATAGAAAAAAAGTCGGTAGATTCTGCTTGAATGTGAGATTTTTTTTTTTAAATGAATTCACAGGTTTGTTGTCCACAGTTTAGTTCCGTTTTTGTTAATAAAAACTAAAACTTTTAACAAAACGTTTGTGTTTACTGAAATAAAATAAAATATAAACGTTAGATAAAAAAATAAAACTAAATGAAAACTAGATAAATTGTCTTGTCAACTGACTGAAATAAAAACCATGACTTAAGTTATTTGTATTTTTTTCTAATATACCATAAAAAAGTGAATATGAACTCTTTCTAAAAAAAAAAGTTACCTTTTTTTTCCTGTATAAAATACATAGTACATTTTTTTTTTTTTGCATAGTTCCCTTAAAGTGATGAAACTTTGTAAGAAATAGTGTGCTGTAAATCCACTTCAACTAATATTTTTTTTTTAGTGCTGGACAACGATTAATCACATCCAAAATAAAAGTTTGTGTTTACCTAAAATATATGTGGGTGTACTGTGTATAATTTTTGTGCAATTCAAAAACGTATTAAAATGACAAACATGCACAACAAAACGACTATAACCTAAATGTTCAAATAAAACGAGCTGAAGTAACGCCTGTGTCTGTCACTGTCAGGATCAGGGGCTGGTGGGGTTTTTCCGCGGTGCGGTTCCTCGCGCTCTGAGGAGAACCATGATGGCGGCGATGGCCTGGACGGTGTATGAGCAGCTGATGGCTCAGATGGGCCTCACATCCTGAGAGCGATCACACATCACACTCTGATCGAGATCTTCACGTGTTTGACTCTGAGATCCTCCATGTGAGGATCATGTGATCATTTGATCATCACGAACTGCTTTGATTCACAAACACGGTGAACTGAAGTGAAAAAAACATCTTGAACACAGATATTGAGCTTTGAAACGCACTTTAATATGTCAGCTCAGCTTGTCTTGTATGTTTTTGAGTAAATTACGCTGCTTATAAAAATTGTATACAGTGTCGTGTCATGAGCTGCTTTAAGACGGTCATAATCTGTTTGATTTTATAGCATTATTTTGCAGGTTATGATTGACAGATTAACTTTATGTTCTTTGAGTCAAATTATTATTATTAAAGCCAACATGAAACAGAATTTGTGATAATTTTTTCTTCCCTATTGTGATTTATGTCGGCTGTGTGAAGTGCAGCGGCTTCTGCGAGAACAAATGTAGGGCGGGGCATCTTCACTTTCCCTCCATTCACACAATCCCTCCTTATTTAAATCATTTGAATGCGGAATAAGCTCAGGAAGAAATGAAAGGATCACAGGGGAGGGATGATCATGGTCTGCAAGGAAACGCTCAAGTCAAACGGCCCCCGTAATAACCGCGACACCATTTTCAACTAAAAATGTAAAACTTTTTATGTGTTTTGGGCGTTCGTTTACATGACAAAATAGTTTTGGGTTCCTGAAAATGCAAAGTTTTGAAAACAAGTTTCAAAGTGCAAGTTTTTGAAAACGCTCTCCGTGTAAACAACAAAAACGCGAATCTCTGAAGATGATGACGTCATGCACATGCGTATTACATGTTCAGTCTGCAGTGTTTCATCGCCATCTAATGGCCTGGCAGCAGAATACAGTGTTTTTAGTATTTTTCGTGGATCCGTGTTTGGACAATGATGTCGTCTGTACACGAAAAATTCAAAGGAAAAAGTTCTCCGTTTTGAGCATATTGTTGTCATGTAAACGTACCCTCATTCAAAAGTGTCGGCCCAGATCCAGCCCAAATCTGGCACATGTGGAATGCATGTGTACCAGATGTGGGTCGGATCTGGGCCGACACTATGTTTCTGTCCGGGACAGATCGCTCAAACTGGCTTGAGGAGACTGGGAAGTCGACATGCCTTTCCTGAACTCCTCTGCCAGTTCAACCTATCACAAATGTTTCTGTGAAGATCAACCTGTGAGGTAAATTGAGCTTTTCCAGCCCAATCAGTATTTTTCTGATATGAACGAGGGTCATCGGTCATCGAAGAAACAAAGCCTTTCTGAACGAGGGGCGCTGATAAGACCGATGACCTCAAATGAGTCTCTTACGCAAATCCCTTCAAACGAGTCAAAGGAAACAAGACAACAGACATATGCTGATCTGGACAATCATTACATATGTGACACGCTGAAAAAGTGTGATGCTTTACATGTGGCTCTGTGTTTGACAAATGCCACTGCAAAGATTTATATTCTTATCACTTGGATGTTTTATAGTATGTTTCTTATTTAATAATGTTACCAGAACATTTCAATTCATTCTTTTCAAATATTTTTTTTTTTGTACATTTCAAAATTGTGCCATAATGTTCCCCAAATATAGTTAGCCTACTGCTGTAAACAAAATAATTTGGCATTGATCAAAGAAAATTGAAAGAGAATGTTAGAGGCATTATTTTAAATAAAATATTATTTTAATCAATATAATTCTGAATATTTAATAAATTGGTTAATAAATAAACTATTATATTAATACAAATATTTCAGAATATTGTTCTTTTATATTATTTAAGTTTTAAAAAAGGATCTTTGTTGTTTTAATAAATAAACTATTAATAAAAGTCATGCATAATCTTATTTAAAAAAATAATATATTTTAAAAATACAATTCAGAATATTTGTTATTTCATGTCTATTTTAATTATTTATACCAGTTTTACTGCTGCAACAATATAATAATGGAATTGTGGAGGAAATAATAATATCATGTTTTGTAAGTGAACATCTAGTTGTCTACGAAAGACTGTATAGGCTACCAGCTAAGTAGTAGCCTTAGCCTAGTATTATTTTTAGATATTTAAGTTTCCTGGAGGTTTTCAGAGGGTGCAGAATGACATTTTAATCAAGTTAAATCAACGAGGGACTTGATGATCGTGCTCTCGTTTCATCATAATCCTGAGAACACATCAAATCACTGATTAGCCGATACTATTGATAACACATACACACACACACACACACACAGAGCACACATTATTGTCCTCGTTTTCCGTCCATGTTCACTTTCACTGCTTCTCTTATTGATGTTTGTGCATGTCTCCATAAACGTTCATTAAAAACATTCAAACATGTTTGTTCGCTGTGTAAACACTCATGACACCGACATTTAGGACAGTAACTTAGGCTAAGTCTCAAAGCAAACAGAAGTTGCGACAGAATGTACACAGAGTTCAACCGAAGTCACCCCGCGTCTCGCCATTGTCTTAATATGGTCTTTGTCTTAATATGGACAATCCATCCCGTGTGTCTTAATATGGACAATCCATCCCGTGTGTCTTAATATGGTCACAGCAGTGCCGTCTAGTGTAGAGGACAGAAAACACAGTACAGCGACTCATAGAAACCACAACACTCACTGAGAACAAGCGCCATCCTGAGGCGAGGGAAAGTAGCCTACAGCAATACAGTCCAGGAAGAATTTCATTAGTCAGCTTAGATATTCACATATTATCTTAAGTCATTCTTCACCAAGTTTCCGATAACGTGAGAAGTTATTAGTATGTTAATTAGCATTCATTACACATTTTTCTGCACATGTTTATAACGCACACAATGTTTCGTGTCAGTGTTACTGGGACATTCTGAACTGAAAGACTTATAACATCTCGACCAACAGGTTTCTGAAAGCTCACTGCTTCTGCTATATCTTGATCATTAGTATGAATATATTTCAGATTTTAAAATAGTTTTTAGTTCATTATTTCCTCTGAGCATATCTATTTGAAATAATTATATATTAAAAAATGCATTCAAAATGTCTTTTTTCTACTGAAAGGGCTATATAATTTATAAGTTTGATTGGGTTGCTTCATGGTTTTTACTTTTTAGCAAAGACTTTTCTAAAAAAAAAATCCCTATAGCAGGGGTGCTCAATCCTGCTCAATGTCCTGCAGAGTTTAACTACAACCCAGTTCCACAGCACTTGCCTGGCAGTTTCTACACAGCAAAAACCCCAATTTAACA
The DNA here is from genome assembly GCA_030770095.1 of Gila robusta. Classification (NCBI taxonomy): domain Eukaryota; kingdom Metazoa; phylum Chordata; class Actinopteri; order Cypriniformes; family Leuciscidae; genus Gila; species Gila robusta. The sequence continues at coordinate 73,690 of JAVALU010000465.1, forward strand.
CTGTAACACTGAAGCAGTCTTAAAGTTTATTAGATAATTAAATATAATTAAGATAATCAAACACACAGTTAAAGCAGCCCGATTTTTTTTTTTTACAAAAAAGCCAAGGGTAAAGAGCCCAAGTACAGCAAACACTGATCATCATAAGATGGTGACTCTTTCCTTTGATTCTGCTTGTTAACAGCAGGTGTCTTTACTAATGGTTAATAATCACTCAATTAATCTCTTGATTATATCATTAACTTTAACATTGCTTCAGTGTTCTTTTTAACACTCTTGAGTGTGAACTCAAAATCTGAGTTAATTTAACACTTTTTTTTTTTTTGCTGCTATGTAGTGAATAGCTGGACCCTCCAGGAGCAGGTTTGGGCACCACTTTTCTATAGGTCAAATATTTCTAAAATCAAGGGCACTGAAAAAAAATAGTTTGGCACTGTATTACACTAACACATTACCATGTTTATACAACATTACGTGCAAACTTTCATTTTACTAGAACATTGTGTGCATAGTTTCTCTAGCTTTTTCAAATCTCATCCAACCACATTCCCAAACATAAACTTTCCTAAAAGTTCAGCACTTGTTCTGCTTTATAAAAAGGAAGATTATTTATATTATTTTAAAATTATTTTTCTACATAGTGCTTGTTTGCATTGGAAAAGAATAACCGTTATAGAAATTCAATCATAATTATTAATAGCATGTTAAAATTAATATGTTGGACTCTGCTTCTGTATTTGGATATAAAGCCTTTTTAAACATTCACTATGAGATTCCATGTATTGGTATATAGTTGATATTTTCTATGTATATGATCTATTTGACATCAGTGAGTCTCTCTCACGTTTGCTGCAGTCTCAATCATGATCCAGTTATGATATTGTGATGTAACATGATTTATATTATTGTGTGGTGTACTTGGCGATGCTACTGTAGTTCTATTAAAGTACAGAAATCAGTTTGCAGAGTTAAATCATAATCAGTTCATCTTTGTTAACTTTGTTGTCTAAACACTGCAGTCATAAAAAAAACACTGAAATGAACAAGTTAGAGTATGTCACACCCTGCAGAAAAACCTGTTTCTTAGGTATGTTACCAGGAAGATATATAAAGCCTTCAATTGGAAGGAACTCTACTGTGGCGCTGCAGTACGTATCGTCTCTCTATTTGTGTGTTTGTATACAGTGAAATGGCAGAAGCCAGTTTCTCATGGGCTGAGGACCATTTCAGCTGTTCAGTGTGTCTGGATCTCCTGAAGGATCCAGTGACGATTCCCTGCGGACACAGTTACTGTAAGGAATGCATCTCAGATTGCTGGGATCAGGAGGATCAGAAGGGAATCTACAGCTGCCCTCAGTGTAGAAAAACCTTCATACGAAGACCAGTTTTAAGTAAGAATGTGGTGTTTGCTGGGATGGTGGAGAAACTCAAGGAGACGAGACTCCAATCTGCTCCTGCTCCTTCTGCTGCTCCTGCAGTTCCTCACACTGGATCTGGAGATGTGCAGTGCGACTCCTGCACTGGAAGAAAACAGAAAGCAGTGAAGTCGTGTCTGGAGTGTCGAAGCTCTTACTGTCAAATTCACCTTGAACAGCATGAGAGTCTCTTCAGAGGTAATAGACACAATCTGATGGATGCCACTGGACGACTGCAGGAGATGATGTGCCCTCGACATGGTAAAATGCTGGAGATTTACTGCCGTACCGACCAGCGGTGTCTCTGTATGCTGTGTTTGGTGGATGAACACAGAAATCATGACACTGTATCAATTGAAGTGGCAAGAACAGAGAAACAGGTACTGCTTTACTGGATCCCATGAGCAACATGATATCTTGATGTTTCTCTCCTCATTTGTTTTGTGATTTTTCTCTCAATCAGGGAAACTGTTGTAATTGATTATGTTTTAGAAAGATAGACATTGTGTTTTTGATCAAATAAATGGAGACTTAAGTGACTAAAAATAAATAAGATACCCGTTTACAAAAACATTTATTCATTTAATTATATATCTGTTTTCTGCAGAAACATTTTGAGGAAACACAGAGAAACATCCAGAAAACAATCCAGCAGAGAAAGAAAGATCTAAGGCAGATGAGAGAGGCTGTGGAGTCTCATAAGGTGAGTTTGGAGAAGTTTGAGAAGTCTCCTTCACACTCTTAAAAATAAAAAATAAAGGTGCCAGGAAGAAACAATGCTGTAGAAGGACTTTCGGTTCTGTGAAGAAGCCTTCAGTGAAATGTTTATTAAAATTTATATGACTTATATGAATTATTAGTTATCTGATTTTTGAAAAGCAACTAGGCCTACATTAGAAGGCTGCTACACTCTCAGAAAATAAAGTACATAATTGTACCTTTAGGGGTACAATGGCTTGTCACTGGGGCTGTACCCTCAAGGGTACAATATTGTACCCTTGGTATAGGGTACATATTTGTACCTTTGTGATTTGTACCTTAAGAGATCAATCTTGTACCTGTGGTGACAATTTTGTACCTTTATTTAACAGTACAAAAATGGACCCTTCAAAGATGGTACAAAATTGGCTTTGACAGGGTACAATTGTTCACTATAATGAGATTTATATATATATATATATATATATATATATATATATATACACACACACTGAATTAAAATCAGAACTTATTAAATCCTTTTAATTTTCACATTTTCCAACATTTCATTTTAAACTCAATGTCTAACTGTGACATATAAATGATTATCATCTGAGTAAGAGTCATTTGCCTGAAAGTCCATTTCATCTCCTTTCATCTCGACGTCGGTTACTTCTATGCCTGCTTCTGATATTTTCTGAAGGACCTCCTCGGTTGAAAGCCCTAGAAGAACCATGAGTAACCGTGCTATGACTTCTTCTCCACCGATGGCCAAAAGAATTAAAGACCGAAAACTGGACGTTCTTTTAAATTGAGATTCAAGCAGCCAATCAGGGCTGGCTCTACAAACACTCTCAGAAAAAAAAAGTACATAATTGTACCTTTAGGGGTACAATGGCTTGTCACTGGGGCTGTACCCTCAAGGGTACAATACTGTACCTTAACCTTTAAAAGAAAACGGTACATATATGTACCTTTTAATGCTTTTTGACCCTCAAAAAGGTACATATATGTACCTTGAGATCCAACAGCAAAAACTCCAGTGTTAATTGAACTCTTCTGGGAGTTTATAACTCCAGACTCTTTATATGACTTTATATGACTCCAGACTAAAGTTAATGATCTAATTAAGTAATTAATTGAGTTATGATTCACCATTATTGAAGACACCTGATGTTAACAAGCAGAATCACTGAAGGAGAAAATATAATTTTTAAGACACCGTTATGGTGATCAGTGTGTGCTTTAGTTGGGCTCTTGACCCTTAGATAATTAATTTTATATTTTGTTTGGCTGTTGTATCTGAGCTATAACTGCCAGATGAACAAAGAGAAAAAATGATTAGGTCATGTTGATAGTGTTTTGACATAATCATAATATGCTTGAATCATAGAACTCATTTAGAATCTAATCTCAGACTTAAATGTATATTGTTGATTACAGAATCACTGTGATTCTACAGCAAATGATATCCAGCATTTTCAATATAATCCAAAATATTTCTTAAAAGTTATTCTGATCAAAATACTTTTTAAAAAATTATTTTATGAAGACACACTGACATCAATAATCAGGCTGTGAATCTCAACAATGGTGACAATAATAAAGCATGTTGCAGTGCATTCTGGGTGCTACCAATCAAAACTCATTCATGGCTCTCATCATGCATTGCGGTATGAATAAATTATGATCCGAATTGTTTAACTAATTTCCTTTCCCCAATTGAATATTCTTTTTGTCACCATTGTTGAGATTCATACACTAATTCTTGATGTCTGTGTGTGCCTAAAATAAAGATTTGTTTTATCAGAAAAGCTTTTAAGAAATCCTTACCATTAGAAATATCTGGATTTTATTCTGTAGAATCACAGGCTGCTGTAATCAACAATATACATTTAAGTCAGCTATTAGACTTTAGATGAGTTCAGTGATTCAGGTCAAATTATGATTATGTCAAAACATAACCAACACTACCTGCTCAACTTTTCTCAAAAACTTTTCTCTTTGTTCATTTGGCAGTTATAACTCAAATACAACAGAGAAACAAAATCTAATTTGGACAGTTTAAGGGTCAAGAGCCCAACTAAAGCAAACACTGATCACCATAACGGTGTCTTATTTTTAAAATTTTCTCCTTCAGTGATTCTGCTTGTTAACATCAGGTGTCTTCAATAATGGTCAATCATCACTCAATTAATCACTTAATTAGCTCATTAACTTTAACAATCTTGATTGTTAATTTAACATTCATATTTGAACACTTTAACACTCTTGAGTCTGGAGCCATATAAACTCCCAGGAGAGTTCATTTAACTGGAGTTTTTGCTGTGTTATAATGATTTAATATCATTAAATTGACTTATAAAACTTTGATTTCCTTTATTTCAAGGCTACTTAAATATAGTGATAAGTTAAAAATCTACCTTAAATGATTAAGGTATCCTTAAAACCTTAAAAAAAAGATTTTTTTTTTACAAAAAAAAGAGAAAATTCACTTAGCAGAGGCTGTCTTTTGACATTGTACCTTAACCTTTAAAAGAAACGGTATATGTACCTTTTAATGCTTGGGGACATATATGTACCTTTTTGACCCTCAAAAAGGTACATATATGTACCTTGGGGGACAGAAATGGACTCCTACTGTACCCCTATTTCTGACAGTGTAGGATTAACCATCTGGCCTAAAAACAAAGTAATCTATACAGTAAATCACATCGTAATAAAACTAAATGCATTGCAGATTTCTAGACTTAAGCTAGAACATGGAAACACAAAACAAAGGAGTGAAATTTACACTGTGTTGTAAGTCCATGAAAGTGGAATTAAGAATGTTAAACCCCTGCTACAGAAAATAAATAATTTACGAAAGGGAGGCATTGTGGTCTTGTCTTGGTGTAGTTACAGGTCCACCACCTAATCTGGTGAGTCCCGGCTGGGTCTGCCTCCTGATCCCTGAAAGGGGTGGTGGGAACCTTTGGCACACATCCAGGCCGGGGTCTCAGGATCACTTGAGAGTTAGCCGGCCGATTTCCAGGCAGAATTCCAGGAAAGCGCCAATCCAATCAGGCACTTTCTGGGGGTCTTCTCGGTGAGAAGAACAACACTCAACGAACAGGTTCCACTTCAGTGTGTAGGCATGCCTCGTCTCCCGGGGGTAGATCAGTAGATCACTCAAGTCCCCCACACGTGGAGGATCCAGAGGTCTGGATGCAGGTGCCATACAGTGCCCTGTCTCTGAGAAAGCAGGTCCTTCCCCAGAGGGATTCGCCAGGGAAGGACTGTCGCCAGGAGCATTAGATCCGGGAACCAGGTCCAGTTGGGCTAGTAAGGCACAACTAGCAAGACCTGCTCCTCGTCCTCCCTGACCTTGCACAGTGTCTGTGCATGTAGGCTCACTGGGGGAAACGAATACTTGAATAGCCCAGATGTGTGCCAGCGCATCCTTGCCAAGGGTCCTCCCTGTTAAGGAGAAAAATAACTGGCATTGGGACATGTCCGGAGAGGCAAACAGGTCTACCTGTGTGGCCCCGAAACATTTCCAATTCAGCTTGACCGTCTGGTGGTGGAGTCTCCATTCTCCCAGGAGTGCCTGGATTGTGAATGGCTCAGTTGTGACATGCAATGAAGCGTACACCACCCTGATGGTTGATGGTCCAGACCAGTACATGCTGGCCCTGTAGCAGCGATCTGAAGAGGCACAGGGTGAGCCATACTACTAGCAACTCGAGGCAATTTATGTGCCACTGCAGTCGAGGTCCTGTCCAGGAGTCCGAGGCAGCATGCCTGTTGCACATGGCACCCCAGCTGGAACATGCTTCTCCTGCCCATAGAAAAGCAAGGTCAGACCACGGGCTGAAGCTTTGACAGCAGGCCGGTGTGATTACCACCTGGTGCTTGCAGTATTGCCATGCCCATTTCGGGACTCAGTCATGTAGCCAGTGCTGAACCGGTCTCTTATGAAGCAACTGCCTGATGCCTGATGACCTAAATCTCATATCTGACATATGTCCGAATGAGCCAGCGAGATGGGTGGGGAAGCGAGTCTCGACCACAGCATCGAGAGGGTCACCTTCCTGCAGTAGGTGCATGACACAAAAGCAGCGATCATGACTGTCAGACGGAGACAGGAAATGACAGCATCCAGAAACACACGGGTGGATTGACATCTTTAAAAAGATGCAAAATCACACACATGCTTGCCTTTTTAGGGAAAGCTCTTTTAGTGCTGAAGTGCACAAGGAGATTTAGATTTAAGGAGATACCTGCAAGATTCAGGTAAAGCCTGCAGCGTGCTGGAATGATCTTTTGTTGAAACGGAAACTCTCAGGCGAGATCCCAAATTGTCAGTCGTTCTAATGTAAAATTGAACGTGACTGATAGGTAACTTCTGTTTTATTCCGTTGGTAATGTGAATTTGTATGTTTTGTCAGGCAGCGAAGAAATAGAGAGCTAAGTATAGATGTTTCCTAATGATATCTCCCAAGTGTAGCATGTACATGGTGAAAAGCAACTGTCCTAGTACTGAGCCTTGGGGTACTCCATACTGTACTTGTGATCCAAATGACACCTCTTCATTTACTGCTACAAATTGATAATCAGATAAGTATAATTTAGCCATTACGATGTAATTCTACTAATGTCAACATTATTTTGAGTCTTTTTAAAATAACCTTTTTTTTACACTCTAAAGACCCTTTTGCACAATCGGAAGGTTCTTCATGGAACGCTACACTCTGATGAAGAACCTTTTAAGAACCTTTATTTTTAAGAGTTTAACACTAGGGCTCTATGTCTGTGTGAGGTGCCATTAAGAGCAGATTGTAATGTGTGTCTTATAACAGCGCTCTGCACAGACCACAGTAGAGGACTGTGAGAGGATCTTCACTGAGCTCATCCGCTCCATTGATAAACGTCGCACTGAGGTGAAGCAGCTGATCAGAGATCAGGAACGAGTTGCAGTGAACCAAGCTGAAGAACGACTGGCACGACTAGAGCTGGAGCTCGATGATCTGAGGTGGAAAGAGACTGAACTGAAACAGTTTTTAAACACAGATGATCATATTCATTTCCTTCAGGTAACAGGTATCTTTTTTTAACACAGGACTGAAGACTTCAACAGGCTTCTCTAAATGCAGTTTATGTTTTTATCTTTGTGTCTATAGAGTTGCCCTTCTGTCTCTCTCTCTGGATCTACAGATGACTTCACTGTCAGTTCTCGCCCCCAATTTGATGAAGTAGTGAAATCTGTCTCTCAACTCAGAGACAAACTACAGCAGTTCTGCACAGACGAGATAGAAAGGTTATCTAAAACAGGTAAATACTGATAATTTAAATGGTAGTAGTTTAAATCTCGTCATTGGAATTAAAGGGCTTGCACTGATGCACAGATGTTTTTTGGTGTTCATAGTGAAAACCGTCCAGGTCATTGTCCCGAGTCAGTTTACGACTAGGAAGGAGTTCCTACAATGTGAGTTACAAGGAAAACACACACAAACACTGCCGATCACTGGGAGATCATCTTCTGTGCTAATTAAACATGATGATCTAAACAGGGGTTCGTTCCAGAGCCAGATAAGTTAATTGGAGTGAGATGTAAACTTGGGTTTTTGTTTTTAGAAACGTTATGGGCATAGAGATGTGCCCTTCAGAATGGAACGCAGCCATTAGTAAGAAAGTGATTTCTGAAAACACTGATGAAAGTGAATCAGACCGAGCACTAAAACATACTTGTAGCCAATCAGCAGTAAGGGGCGTGTCCACTCATGATGGGGGAGGTGCTTGTGTTGCATAGCATGTTTATGAATGTGAGGGCGGAGTAATTAAGACAGGGACATGACCCTTTTGTGTATGAGCATTTTGGTGATTTCAAATATCAACAGTGTTTCTCAGTAATTGCTTACTGTACATTTACTGTTTATTTTGGTGATTTCAAATATCAACAGTGTTTCTCAGAAATCGCTTTCTGCACCTGTTTCAACGTCATGTGTCGCTATACAGACGGTTCTACTTGAAGCAGTGCATGCTGGTTAGAAAATTTGTCCGACTTGAGACGCGCTGACGCCACATCATGTGTGTGATGTATTCCATAAAAGTACCGCAAGTGATTCAAGGTGTTTATTCCAACCCGATCTCATGAGAGAAAAAAAATATTTTACCAGACCGTGGCTAATTCGTACGAATTCATACAAATTGATTTGTATGAAAATATAAGATTTTTTACGAATTAGCCTCCAATTAACCAAAACATTAAATAGTTGTGAATTGCTGTAAGATTGTGTTGTTTATTCTGACACCATCAGTTATGTCAAACCTCATAAATCTGTGTTATTAAGGTCAAAACTCTTTTTATGCAATCTTAATGTTAAAGCATGCCATGTTTATCACAATAATACTGATAAAAATAGACCCCACTTTATTGGTATTTAAATAGTAGGCCTTGGCTATCATGTCGAACTAAGGCGCTTTTAATGCAGTACATTTTTGAATGAAAAGTGTTTCTGTTGCTGTCTATTTGACAAATCCACTAAATCTTTAATATTAAATGTAATCCACTTAATCTGTGATAAAGTATGCAAACACTTGCACGATCATCACTATGGGAAGCAGAAAGTAAATTGGTGTCTCCATTTTCAAATCTTCTCCCACCTGGCGATCGGTTACATCTATCCGGAACTATTAATGCTGTTTTCTCACCACTGTAGTTCTTGTTACGTGTTTATTTTGTTATTTAGAGAAAAGCGTGTAGCCATCTTAATGCTGCTCTCATTGGTGTGGCATTCGCTAACAGAATATCGCTCATCACGTATTTTGAATTTCACTTTACCCCTAAGCGTATAACGTGCGACAGTATTGATGTAAAATGCTTTCGTGTGTCCCGTTACGGAGTTTGGATTTATCTTTTGAAAGAAATGTGACTGTGTTCACGGAGCAGGATTAAAATCTTGAATTTAAGTGAATAAAACTTCACACTGTTCCTTGCAAAAAGATACCATAAGCTTCAGAAGAGTTGAAATGCAAAAGCGCTTGATCATGCTTCGGTTTAAGTGCATTAGGAGTGAGAAGGGTTGTCACTGAAAATAAGTTCTTTTGTATTTGTATAAGTATTTTGAGTTCTTCAAAATAACACATGGAGGACGTTGAATGCCATTTTTATATTTATTTACGTTCTCCCAAGCCAGTAAAGTGCAAGGTGCTCACAGGTGCCACAGCATGAAAAATTAACAAAAGGAAATAAAAAAAAAAAACAACAACTTCAATGTACCAAAAAACAATAACCTTGCATCAGGTCTAATACCTCAATCAGAGTACTCAGTTGATACAGCATTCACTACCACCAATCTTAGCTCTCCTGATCACTTCATTATGTGAGAATTTATACACCTGGGTACAACCATTTCTCAGCAATAATCACATGGGGAAGTAATTAAGACCATGAACATGTAATAAATATCAAGTAAAAATATGATGTGCTCAAGTAACTCCATTTCCTTCACCACACAAATTTCAATAACAGTACAAACTTCAATAAGTAAACTTCAGCAATAATTAGAGAAAATACACATTAACATCAACCAATTCCCCTTCCTTTCCCACCATACTTGGTATCTCCCACTTCCCATGATGCCACACAGCACAGGTATAAAAAGCATGAGGAAAGTCCATTTCAATCTTTTACCCAAATCAAGATGGCCACCACCATGTATGCTGATCCAGGTGACAATCAATAGTCTGTAGCAAACATTAAATGTCCTCTGGGTTAGTGCTCAGGTGGCCAGTCTGAGACACAACAGTGTAGTTGTAGATATATTTGTGTGGTTAATCCATCTCTCATGTCGCTGGTACACTAAGGTAAATAAAGAGTCTTTTAAAAACCAAGTATGTGTTCATGTGTTTTGTGGAAGGGCTAACAAGGGGTCACAAAGAACTGAGGGTAGCTCTGTGACAGGGGTTGATACCTTTTTTTTTTTGCACATATTTAGCATAGATTTGTACAGTTAAATTCTTTTGTCATAAATTTGCAAGATGAAAAACATGTTTTTCATGTAAAATAAGGAATCATTTTTATCTGATTAATCAATTTATCAAAATAGTTGTTAGTTGTAGCCCTAAATTAAGTTCTGCTTAAAGTGAACTGAGGTTTCATTCATGATTGTACAAGTCAGAGAGACGTCAAATTATAATTAAGAAATGATGATACTAATGCAGAGACCCATTAATATGTTCAAATATTTGTATAATGTCAAATGAGTGATTATGTGTTTATCTCCATCAGATTCTCGTCTGTTGACTCTGGATCTGAACTCAATGAATCATTGGCTCCGTCTGTTTGAGGGAAACACAGTGATCACTTACTCGGACACAAATCTGCCGTATCCTGATCATCCAGACAGATTTGACTGTTGGACCGAGGCATTGTGTGTGGAGAGTGTGACTGGACGCTGTTACTGGGAGGTGGAGTGGGCTGGTGAAGGGAGATTAGGAGTGGATATAGGAGTGACGTATAAGAGCATCAGCAGGAAGGGAGATGGTCCTGAAAGTGCAGCTGGACGAAACAATCAGTCCTGGAGTTTGTTCTGCTCTCCAGACTACTGTTCATTCTGGCACAATAACATTGAGACGGTTCTTCCTGTAGTCAATGTCTCCAGTAGAATAGGAGTGTATGTGGATCACAGCGCAGGGATTTTGTCCTTCTACAGCGTCTCAGACACAATGAGTCTCATCCACAGAGTCCAGACCACATTCACTCAGCCGCTCTACGCTGTGTTTGGATTAGATAGACAGACAGCGGTGAAACTTTCTAACCGATTAAATAATTCAGATATTCTACAGATTCTTAATCCAGATCTTCTTGGGGCTTTGTTATTTCGCAGAATGATGATGTCATGAGGCGTATTTACTCAGAAATACCACTACTGAACGAGCTAAGTATTTTCCAACGGTTTTCAAATTTGAAGTAGCTTCTGTATACTGTATCAAAAGCATTGTATTTTCCTGGATGTTCATAAAACACAAGTCTGTCATTTCTCTTTTGATGATTCAGTTGTTTGTTTAAAATAAATGGTTTCATTTCTGCATTACTGAAACATTGTGTGCATATTTTTCTCTGACCACAGTTAAAGACATCTCTGACTTCTTAACCAACAGGATTTGTCAGTTTCTGAAAGCTCAATGCTTCTGCTACTTCTAGATTATCAGTATGATCTATTTTCATGCAGACTATATACTGTAAAAAAAAGACATATGTACACATTTAAAATGGTTTCTTCTGATAGGATTTATTGTAATATTGTATATAGGTGTCACAGGTGTGGTGCGGGTAGAAGCTGAGTCAAAAGGCTCCAATTCAAACATTTTACTAATAAGAACACAAACAGGTACAGGCAGGCAAACGGGCAGAGGGTACACACACACACGAAGCAACATTACCGTGAGAACCGACAAGGACTAACAGAACAGAAGGAAACTAATTACAGACACAAATCAACAATAACGAGGTGAGCACAGGTGACACGGATGATGATGACGATGAACAGGTGGGTAAATGAGGGAGTGAGTGCAGGTGTGAAGACAAGAGGGATTCTGGGAAGTGTAGTGCAGACAAAGACAGAGTGGTGCAGACGAAGACTGTGACAATAGGCTGCTACTTGATGTTAAGAGTTTTTTATTTTTTGATGATGCTAATAACAATCATTAAACGGTGCATTTTGTATCCAAACACCTTCAGTTCTGCTCACTCTGAACACACTTTTATTGAAGGTATAATTTTAGAGTCAGATTCATATACTATTGAATGTGGTATAATCAATATCAGGTTTCTCATCATCATATATTTTCTTATATATATATACAGGCCCGGTTCTTGGCAGCTATAGAAGAGTGGGCTGGCAGATATCCAGTGTGTTCTTTTTTCTTTTCTTTTTTTGATAGATCGATATGGATAGATATCTGTAGATGGATAGATGGATTGGGAGAGAGATGGGAGATTAGGAGTGGATAGGAGTAACATATAAGAGCATCAGCAAGAAGGGCCGGAACCCTGAGGTTTTAGCTGGATGTAATGACCAGTCCTGAAAAATGTTCTGTCCTTCAAGATGTTCATTCTGGCACAATAACATTGAGACGGTTCTTTCTGTAGTCAATGTCTCCAGTAGAATAGGAGTGTATGTGGATCAGACCGCAGGGATTTTGTCCTTCTACAGCGTCTCAGACACAATGAGTCTCATCCACAGAGTCCAGGCCACATTCATTCAGCCGCTCTACGCTGTGTTTGGATTAGATCAGGGATGGGCAACTCCGGTCCTCGAGGGCCACTGTCCTGCAGAGTTTAGCTCCAACCCTAATTAAACACACCTGAACAAGCTAATCAATGTTTTCAGGATTACTAAAAAAATATTTTTGTCAGGGTTGGAGCTAAACTCTGCAGGACAGTGGCCCTCAAGGACCGGAGTTGCCCATCCCTTGATTAGATAGACAGCGGTGAAATTTTCTAACCGATTACATAATTCATATATTCTACAGATTCTTAATCCAGATCTTCTTGGGGCTATATTTCTCAAAATGATGATGTCATGAGGCGTATTTTAAAAACCACTACACAAGCTAGATATTTTCAAAGGGTTTTCAAACTTGATGTAGCCTCTCTGTATATCAAAAGTGTTGTATTTTCCTGCATGTTCATAATACACAAGTCTGTCATTTCTCTTTTGCTGACTCAGTTGTTTGTTTAAAAGAAATAGTTTAATTTCTGCATTAAAGGGAACATTGTGTGAGTTTCTCAACCAACAGGATTTGTCGGTTTCTGAAAGCTTGATGCTTCTGCTACTTTAAGTATGAACATATTTGAGATTTTTCAGGCACTATTATATGTAGAAAAAAATACTTTTGCATATGTGTAGTCTACACATTTAAAATAGTTTCTTCTGATAGGATTTATTGTAATGTACAGTCTACTTCAGTTTTTTTTATGAAGATGCTATAACAACCATTAACAATTAATTTTTACCCTAACACCTTCGATTTTGCTTACTCCGCACACTTTTTTAAATATAGGTAGAATCAAATTCATGATATGAACATCTAATATGGTATTATTATCAGTTTTCTCATCATCATATGTTTTCTTGCTCTTTATGTGATTACATGACAATCTGGCATGTGCAAAATCCAGCTCACAAAATCTGCTTACATTTGTATCATATAGAAAATACAACAGAAGATGATAAAGCACATTATGGAAAAACATCAGGTGTAATAATATAAAATATGAGGTATTAGCAAGTTTTCACTTTTGCTTGAATAAGAACTGTGTGACTTTCATTTCGTGTAAATCATGTGACCCTACGGGCAGTGTTGCCAACTTAACGCCTATTTGTCGCTATTTTAGCGACTTTTCAGACGCCTTTAGCGACATTTTTTTCAAAAAACCGACTAGCGACAAATCTAGTGACTTTTTAGACAAACCTCAGTAACCTCCAGATGTTGCCAGTAATGTTCTGCGAGCGCGACGAGCTTGCGTCTTGCTTTATCCCTGCCGTCACTCTCTCTCTCTACCTTGTTCAGTGAATGGCTGAGACGAGCAGCAGCACATTCATGTGTTGAGCGCGCGGTATTTTTTGTTTTTCCACGGACTTTGTCACTTATCTGCTTCTCTTTTGTTTTATATTTAAAGAGTTTTGACTGATCATTTTAATTTCCTTTCTTTTGCTTATTAATTGTAATACTCACTATCACAGAGCTTTCACCCAGTTCCCGAACTCTCTCAATTCATTTTACACGTATAAAAAAATGTAGTGATTCACTATATGGTTTTGTTGTCTGACAAAAATAATGTAGGTAATGAGCAGCTTTATCGGCTATATTAGCTATTATATTATATTATTATATATTATATTATATTATATTAAAATACAGAATGTCAGCATGAATTTTGAGAGAAAACACATTAGGCAGGCAGAACGCAAGTACGACGCGATGCCGTCAGGAATATGCTAATTGACGTATGACGTCATCTAGCGACATTTAGTGACTTTAGGGAAGGCGTTAACTTTCCTTTGAAACTAGTTGGCAACACTGCCTACGGGAAACAGAAAGTGTCTGACTTCCTCTTCATCGACTTTACACGGCTCGTTTCGCCGATCAGCAGCGCTTTAAAACGCAGCAAATAGATCGACGGATCGTTTGTAAATTATTAAACTGAAGTCAAACAAAACACAACTAAACGCTCGCAGAAATCCACGCAGAACGCGCTTTTTTTCAGAATCGAACAAAGCGGAAGAAACAGAAAAATAGGATTCGTTTGTGAATAGAATGTAAGTAGCTATCAAAATGTTTCGTTTTACAGTAGACCTATTACGTTATACTGCTATTTTTCGTCACCAATTAAAGCATTAAAAGCTGCACGCAAGATCTCACGCATGCGCTGCTTATGTAAAGATATTTATGGGGTGACTGGCACAAACATGAAACCGAATGTATGATTCTTCATTGTGTTCTAAAACATTTGGAGAATAATTTCAGGATGCAATCGCCTATTCACCATAACGTCTTGAAATTTGTTACTATGAATATCCTCTTGGGATCGATTTTTCAGTCCTCGGCATCCAGATTCGGCTCCCGCGTATTTGCATTTTCACAATAGCCTACCAACGTTTTGTTCTGTTAATGCATTTATTCCACCTCTGAGCAGCAACAAACCTAAAAAACACCTAAATGCCAGCTCAGAATGTGTTTTTTTTATAGGACTTGTTCAGCCAAAACACATTTTTCATTTTGACTTGATGATTGACAGTGACTGAGCACTTGCTCGTTTATCTATAATCTATTAATCTTTCATCTATAGCCTAATAATAATAAATCTAAAAATTACAGGAACATCTGTCTGTCTGTTGTTATTCACATATCTCTCGAACCGTTAGTCCAATTGATTTAAACTTTGACAGGTGTCTTGCTACGGGCACGAGTAAGTGCAGTTTGACTTTGTTTGGATTAGAAATGCAAAAGATATCGGTAAATATTGGTAAAAGAAGCACACATTGGCTTTTGCCGCTCTAGCCGCTGGCCTCTCCACCTCTTACACTGCACACTGAGTGATCACAGCGCAGGACCAGAGACAGAGAGGGTCGAAGAAAGCAGCGGAGCTTTGGCAGCTACAATGTGAAACACACCTCGGACCCACAAAAATGTGCAAAGTAGCACTACTTTGGACTCTCTTTGAATTTGAATAAACAAACGACAATTCACGAATTTAAGCACACTGCATGTCATATACTGTTTATACTTCCTGTCTATACTATTCACATTGCACTTTTCTGCATTTTTGCACTTCTGGTTAGACGTTAACTGCCTTTCATTGTCTCTATAATCGTACTCTGCACAATGACAACAAAGTTGAAACTATGTAAATCTAATCTAATCTAATCTCCTGCTACCTGTACACAGATAGGCCTACCCTACATGTCACCTAATAGGCCTATCACCATTATAAATTGTTGTGCAACCATGTAGTTCAATTTTCCATATTTATTGTATGTCATCATGTCAGTATCAGAATTTGCTTTCTACCATCCACAAATAAAAATGTCACTGAACTTTTGCTGTGTAATTGTGTAAACGCCAAACCAACAATTACTAAAAAAACAAACACTAAAACAGATTTTGCACAGGCACTGCACTAGTCCTTTAAATTAAAGGAACACAAACATGCATAAACTAAACGCTCTTTCTGTCTGCATGTTTTAGTGAAATGGCAGAAGCCAGTTTCTCATGGGCTGAGGACCAGTTCTGCTGTCCAGTGTGTCTGGATCTCCTGAAGGATCCAGTAACGATTCCCTGCGGACACAGTTACTGTAAGGAATGCATCTCAGATTGCTGGGATCAGGAGGATCGGAACAGAATCTACAGTTGCCCTCAGTGCAGAAAAACCTTCACACCAAGACCAGTTTTAAGTAAGAATGTGGTGTTTGCTGGGATGGTGGAGAAACTCAAGGCGATGAGACTCCAATCTGCTCCTGCTTCTGCTCCTCCGGCTGCTCCTGCAGTTCCTCACACTGGATCTGGAGATGTGCAGTGCGACTCCTGCACTGGAAGAAAACAGAAAGCAGTGAAGTCGTGTCTGGAGTGTCGAAGCTCTTACTGTCAAATTCACCTTGAACAGCATGAGAGTCTCTTCAGAGGTAGACATAATCTGATGGATGCCACTGGACGACTGCAGGAGATGATGTGCCCTCGACATGGTAAAATGCTGGAGATTTACTGCCGTACCGACCAGCGGTGTATCTGTATGCTGTGTTTGGTGGATGAACACAGAAATCATGACACTGTATCAACTGCAGCAGCGAGGACAGAGAAACAGGTACTGCTTTACTGGATCCCATGAGCGACATGATATCTTGATGATTCTCTCCTCATTTGTTTTGTGATTTTTCTCTCAATCAGGAAACTGTTGTAATTGATTATTTTTTTAGAAAGATAGACATTGTGTTTTTGATCAAATAAATGGAGACTTAAGTGACTAAAAATAAATAAGATACCTGTTTACAAAAACATTTATTCATTTAATTATATATCTGTTTTCTGCAGAAACATTTTGAGGAAACACAGAGAAACATTCAGAAAACAATCCAGCAGAGAAAGAAAGATCTAAGGCAGATGAGAGAGGCTGTGGAGTCTCATAAGGTGAGTTTGGAGAAGTTTGAGAAGTCTCCTTCACACTCTTAAAAATAAAAAATAAAGGTGCCAGGAAGAAACAATGCTGTAGAAGGACTTTCGGTTCTGTGAAGAAGCCTTCAGTGAAAGGTTTATTAAAAATTATATGACTTATATGAATTATTAGTTATCTGATTTTTGAAAAGCAACTACATGAGAAGGATGGCAGGATTAACCATCTGGCCTAAAAACAAATTTGTATATACAGTAAATCGCATCGTAATAAAACAAAATGCATTGCAGATTTCTAGACTTAAGCTAGAACATGGAAACACACAACAGGAGTTAAATTTACACTGTGCTGTCAGTCCATGAAAGTGGAATAAAGAGTGTGAAACCTCCTACAGAAAATAAATAATTTACGAAAGGGCTGTGTTGTGGTCTTCTCTTGGTGTAGTTACAGGTCCACCATCTAATCTGGATATGGCCCGGATCCGGCTGACTGCGGTTAACTTGGGATAAGAGACAGACAGACTAATATTAGTGTACATTAGCCATTAGTTAGCCATTCTTCTAATAATGTAACAAGTACATTGAATGTTCTGGGAAGTTTTCCCAGTTCCGTTTGACCTACTTTATGCAGCATAACAATCTGAATGTATCCACCTTATTCCTGATGACCTTATTCCTGATGACCTGTTTTGAATTATGGGTGGCACTTCCGGTTTGGGGAACTTCCATTCAAAAAGGCTGAAACGAATCATTTCAAATCATAAGGTTGTCCTACAAATAAAGCTGATCTGTCAGTTTGACTGAGCTGTCAATTTTCCTTCATGATTTATTTTCAGACATCATGAGAATAACGTTATACTTGGTATTTTAACGTGACATGTTATAACAAGAACATCTATGGCAAGAGCTCTTTTCAGTCGCTGCTTTCTTTTCCTTCCTTGAAATCCGCTGTAAAAGTTTGATAAAGGACAACATATATAGGCTAGGCTACTGCACATTTGTGGTCTGTTCTCCCAAATTTAATTTACAATATATTCCATTAATAATTCACTGGAATGCATGAAGAATCTCTCGTTATTCTCCTCAAATCCTCACGTCTCTTTCCAGGTTTGTTTTCACAGGTAAATGCAATTTATAATCTGTCAAAATGACGGAAATTACTTTGAAATAGTATCACGTAATGCTAATGAACATTTTTGATTAAGGCAACATAAGTTACATATATTAGCCTTCTACAGTGATATTTAACCAAAGACTCGCACTTTTGGGGTTATTTGGTCTGTTGAAAGTACCTTGTTGATACTTTTACACTTTTAAATTTCCTTTTAATGTTCGATGGTTGAAGGGTGAGTAGATTAATGTCATCTCATTGTGACAATTTTTTTTAACCTATTGCGTTCATAGAGCGAGCCTTTCACTGATTGTTTACAGCTTAACGGAAGTTACACCCATAATTCGCGCAAAGCGTCATGGGGCGTAGGAATACTGTGGATAGAAATGTCATAGTGTGTTTTGTGTATGCTACATTAAAGAGATGTGTCTTTAATCCAAATTTAAAATGACATAGTCTTCCTAGCGTTATTCAGGAAGCAGACACTATTACAGAGTTTGGGTACTAAATTGGAAAAGGATCTAACGGCTGCAGTCCACAATTATTTGTATAGCGATTTTCACCATACACATTGCAGCTTTATGTACAATTATTTTTATACAGTTGATTTTTTTTATTCTAGATATTATCAAGTGGTCAAAATTTTGAGACCGCAATAGATGTGAAGGACTATAATGCGTTAAGAGTTTGCTCAAGTGATGCAACTGATCTGCATTAGTCACTGAGAGCATTTGTCGTAGCTTAGATATATTTTAAGATGGCAAACTGCTGTTTAACAAATGCTAGAAATGTGGCTTTCAAATTAAAGATTGGTATTAAAGAGCACACCCAGGTTCCTAACTGTTGACCAAAACTTGGCAGAGCAGACATCCTGTGTTAGACTGTATTCTAAGTATTATGTGCAGAGATTTTTGGTCCAATAATTAAAACGTTTAGGTAACTAATGTAACCCTCGTTCCCTGAAGGAGGAAACAGATACGTTACATCAGAGCGACTGACGAATTGGGATCTCGCCTGAGAGCCCAATCACCTTTGAGAGTAACAAAACAAGCTAATAGACATTGGAAAGCGAGATTTGCATTGCGAATCCCGCCCCGTGGAACGGGTATATAAGGTGCTCGATCTGATCGGGCACTTTCTGGGGGTCTTCTCGGCGAGAAGAACAACACTCAATGAACAGGTTCCACTTCATTGCCTCGTCTCCCGGGGTAGATCAGTAGATCACTCAAGTCCCCCACACATGGAGGATCCAGAGGTCTGGATGCAGGTGCCAT
>JAVALU010000466.1:0-18267 GCA_030770095.1 Gila robusta
AGTGTATTGATTTGTATGTATCTACACACACGCACACACACACACCTCGAAGCGTGTTTTGATGACAGTGACGGGCAGCATGCAGACGCCGGCCACACATCTGGCTCCGGCTCCCAGCAGCACTGACTGCAGGGGCCCCGGGGCCCCGTCAGCGGAGAAACGCTGCTTTAGTGTGAAATATGTGCTGAAGTAGATCCCGACTCCTGGAATACAGCGCACAAACGACTGTGGAGAGAGAAACAGAGAGTATAATAGAGCTGCACATTTAATCGCAATGAAACTGCACACGATTTGGCAAAGGCTGCGATTATTTTATGCGCAGTTTGTAGTAAATGCTGCTCCATCGCAGAAGTACGATAACACGCGTCATTCCAGGAAACCCCTATCGCTGTATCTGAATAAACAGCATACTGAAACGCTTTGATTGATAAAACATGACTAATAAACACACGACTGGCTTATTCTGTGTCAGAAGCACATCATCTCTCAGAAGGAGCTCAACTGTCATTATGAAGTGAGTTTGGAGTAAAAGCATGTTATTAAATGTTGTCTTTTGTTGGACAAGAGGTTCATAAAGTATATGAGCCCTAGTATATTACCACACAAACAAACATAACAGAGGTATGGTCTCGGATGAGTGTGACACTCACAGGTGAGACTCCTCTCCACAGTCCCAGGAGCTTCTCCGTTCGCAGGACACTCACAAACACCTCGACCATGCCGACCCGACCCGACCTGAAGCACAGAACACAGTTAGTCACACTTCCCTCAGCCAGACTGAAGCGGTCCTCGACCCTGGCCCGTGTGTGCACTGACCCGGGCTGGAGCGTCTGCAGGCGCGTCTTCAGCAGGTCCAGGGGCTGGAAGAGCAGCGTGGAGCACGTCCCGCTCAGAGAGCCACACATGAACGCCTTCAGGGCCGGATGAGCCTGAATCAGGGTTAAACAGGCATAAACAGTCAGTCAAAAACTGCTCCAATAATATTGGTTTACATAACATTATTTTACCGTACGTTCACACCGCCGCCGGCGAGAGCGGCAAAATTCGCTCTCGCCGCCCTGCCAGCGACGCCGTGGAAAGATTCGTGGACGCTCTGATGCTCTGACGTAGATCGAACGCGTGGTCTTTTTTAAAACTGTATTTAAAGGGGCCACAAAGCAAACAAGCATGTCGATCGTTATTTTTGCAGAAAATTGATCGATGGAAAGAACTTAATTATAGTGACATGCTTGCTAATGAAATAAACAAATTAAAAGCCATTTGTGTGGTGTGGCTTTTGTGTTCATGGTTAAGTGCTATTATAATTTGCATTTCCGCTGAAAAAGAAGTGTTCTAGCACGAAAATCTTGCCTATAAATAGTGTTGCACGCCTTCTTATCAAATTCAAATGATCATCCTCCTCTATTTTGCTTGGGAACTAATGTGATCGGAACCAAAGTTTACAGGACTGCGTTCTCTGGACTCCTCTCAAACGGAGCACTTCTATATTCCGATAGGTTGCCGCTGGTTGCCGCCGAACCGCGTCATTGCTTATTACCATAAAGTTGACCGGACTTCAACTCTCCTCGCCGCTCTCACCGTCCAAGACGCGCCGCGCCGCTCTCGCCGGCTCTCATTGAAAATGAATGACTTCCGGCCACTTTGACGCTCTCGCCGGCGGCGGTGTGAACGCACAGCAAGATGGAGTTCAGCATGTAACTTCTTTAAAAACAATTTTTTTAAAAATTTTTTTTAGAAAAATAGGGTTAGTTAACTAAATCTAAACCCGAGCCTTAAAATTAATTAGGCTACTTGAAATAAGTTTGTTGTATTATATTTTATTTTACTTCAGTTAATGCTTGTTTTATTTAAAGTAGAAATTATTATTACTTATATATATATATATATATATAACATCACTATATATTATATAAAATATGTATTATTTTATTACTTCATTTCATAAAATTTAAAACTTAAACTGAGAAATGTTGACTAGCTGATTTTATTTATATTCAATTTATATATATATATATATATATATATATATATATATATATATATACACACATATATATGAACTAAAAAACCTAATAATAACTACCAATGATATGAAATGCATGACTCAGTTCTGCATGACTCAGAATGCAAGATTCAGTTCTGCTGGACTTTAACTGAAGCTTCCCGCCTGTGTGTCTGTCTAACGTTTAACCAAGCCCCGCCTCTTTTCAGAGGACCGCTTCACACGGACCAACCAGAATGCAAAAAAACAAGAGGCTTGGCTAAATCCTGCCCCTTCAGAGGATTAAAAGGAAATTTGCGAGTCTGCTTCACTTCTACAAACGCTTGAAGTAAACAACAACAAATCATATATAATCATATTATAATCAGCCTGTTCAGGCCTTTAACTGCATGTTACAATCACTCTATATGATCAAATGCACTGAACATTCATTGACAGTCCTCCAGCCTCTGTGATATGGTACAGTCAGAGCTAACTATCTGCCATATCACTAACCAGATAACATGACTGATATGACCCTGTAGAAACAGGGCAAGCTGATGTGACCGGATCAAGTCAGAGGTCAGAGTTCAGAGGGAAACTGCAGAACAGACAAAATGATACATTGAGAAACTTTGCGTTCGCTCTTAAAACTTTGCTTTCATCTGAGAAACTTTTCGTTCACTCGCAAAGTTTCTCAGGTGAACAAAATAGTTTTGAGAGCAAATGCAAAGTTTGTCAGATAAACGCAAAGTTTGTCAGATAAACGCAAGAATTTTAAGAGCTAACGCGTTCATCTGATAAACTTTGCATTTGCTCTCAAAACTCTTGCGTTCCCCTGAGAAACTTTGTTTTCATCAGAGAAACTTTTCGTTCATCTGAGAATTTTTTTGTTCATCTGATAAACTTTTAATTCACTTACAAATGTCTTGCGTTCATCTGAAAAACTTTTCGTTCATCCAAGAAACTTTGCGTTCATCTGAAAAACTTTTCATTCGCTCTTAAAACTCTTGCGTTCCCCTGAGAAACTTTTCGTTCACCTGAGAAACTTTCTTAAAACTCTTGCGTTCCCCTGAGAAACTTTGCGTTCATCTGAGAAACTTTTTGTTCCCTCTCAAAACTCTTGCTTTCCCCTGAGAAACTTTTTGTTCATCTGAGAAACTTTTCATTCTCTCTTAAAACTATTGCGTTCCCCTGAGAAACTCTTACGTTCCCCTGAGAAAGGGGATTAATTAATTCAGTGTCTGAACTTTTGACTAATGTATAACAGGTTTGCAAAAAGGAATAAAACACACAGACTTACCAGCAAGAACTCCATGTTGTTTGGGATGATCAGTAAGTTTGTCCTTAAGAGCAGCTCAGCTTCTGAAAACACCAGTGATCTGAGAATGAATTACTGACTGCATCTATTTAATTTCACACAAACTAACATCACCTGACTGCTTCTCTCAACACACACACGCGGTGTTTATTATTCTATCAGTGTGTGTGCACCGTGCCTCTCATTCATGCGCGCGCTTCCCACGTGAGTTGCACGTTCATTTGGTTCTGATTGAGTGATGTTTTAAGCCAGAAAAAGTAACAGCTTATACTGAGTTATAAAGATCAGCTCACCTCTTCTAGTCTATGATCCGCGGCTGGTGTTCATCATTCTGGGAAACAGGGTTTCCAATTAATGTTGCTGCAAAGGTGAAAAATATTCCCAGATGACCTCGATGGGTATTACTAAACTTAGAAATAAAAAGTAATAAAATAATAATAATAAGGAAGAGAAACAGAAGATGTGGCGATCAGACAACGGGCATCAGTCGGTTCAGTTGCACTGTCAGTCTGTCTGTGCACGCGCTTCTCAGGTATGTATTAAAGAAAGGGGCGGGGCCTGATGAAGGTGTGTCATACACTGAATCTGATTGGCCCATTACCAGCTAGCGGTTGCAAAACAGTGCCCGAATGTAACAGTTGAGAAATATTGTTCTCTCACACAAGAAAATAAAAATGATCTCAGTGAAACACAATCATAAACACACATATTTATAAATTCGCTTCAATGTAAAGCTCAAACGGCTCTGCCTGCATTAAGGCGACCAGTGCGCGCTCTCGTGGCAGAACTCAGGAACACTGTTTTTATTATGTCTGGTCTGTCAGAACAGGCTGTAGCCTACCATTTAATTCATATGAACATACTGTTCGTAGGGTGACTGACAACCATCAAACAAACCAAATGTGGGACGATTATAAGTTTATGTGGGATGCAGGCATCATGCAGATAACTATTTTTGAAACAGATCTGACCAAGTCCAACTAAAATCCAACAAAATAAATAATGAACAAACAAAATATAAAACAACATGAAATTAGATCATTGACAGCGTCACAACCGAATGACCGTGTTTACTCCTTTCCTTTCAACCATTGGATATGATTTAAAAAACGGCTGTTGTATTTGTACTTCTGACGAATCGCTGTTAAATATAGGTGAAAAACTATGCCCTAAAAATAATAAATAAAATGCTTTCTTAAAAAGGCAAAATAACGCACGCACGTTTTCTTAATATGATAATTAAAAACCAACAGACTGATGAAAATGCAGGACATTTTCTCAATATGCGACGTGCGGTACAGGGTACAACGCAAAGCGAGACGGGTGCTAACTGTTCGGGACATGTACCGTGTGACAACTGTTCTAATTTTGCACAGAAACCATTTTCATCAGTAATTTATTAAAATGCTATAACGTGATTCATGGTGAACATAAATATTTTATATTAAATTGATTTAAATTAGGTTCCGTTCATTAGCCTAGCAACAATGCAGCGACGCGTTCTAGACGCGCGGGCTTTTTTCAAGAGAAAAAAAGTATGAAAAATATGTTTTCCCAAATACTGTTGTATTTTCTTGCATCCTTTAATATTTGTAACATACTCTCCTTTTTTTGTTAATAAAAACAATATTTTGCCAATAAATATTTGGTGAGAAAAATAGATGAAAGAAATGCTGAGGTAGGGAACAACGGTTATATTTTACATTCAGAATCAGATTATAAGTAATTTTTTTGTTTTTTTTTGTTGCTTCATTCATTTGATGTTAAAGTTCCTTACTTTATAGGACTACATCAATTAGGCTATGTGGTACAGCAACTTGTTGAAATCAGTGGGTTGAGCAGTCCATTTTACTATTTAAATTCAGTTTATGGACCTGTTTTGTAGAATGGAAAAAAAAAATCAAGTCAAGAGGCATACACTTGCTAAAGCGGTTTTGGAAAAGCCATTTTATTGCATATCATTATAACGATTTATGACAAATCTCTCCAGATATCATTTAGGAGCTGCAGAGAGAGAACATAACACAACATCACAAAGTCATTATTGGGAGACAATGAGAATGAGAGAGAAAAATGCTCTACGTATCCATACATAATCAATAATAGTACATTTCTCTCACTTCCCAGCAGTGTGAGCGGAAAAGCAGAAACTGAGCACGAGCTTCGAGGAGTGAGATCACCGACCCCTTAAAATCCTCATCAGAATAATCTCTGCCTTTCTGAGAGAAACCCAGAAAGAGTAATCAAATACAGATCGCGGAATAATCAAATATGATGTCAGAGAGTTTTAAACGTGATCAGAGGTAGCCACGGAAACCGTTCCATAATTCAAAAACTCCCGCCAAACGCTGGATTCCCGCCCTGCAAAGCCGTGCTCAGAGTTTACAGTGTGTGTGTGAGAGAAACCGTCAACCCATCCACCCTTCATGCCCTGAACATTAATAAAGACACATATACTTGAAGGAAAAGAGGATCAGAAAATATCCAAATAGTAGATTTAAGGCGATAGTGCATAGTCTAAATGAGTTCGTGCATTGCCTACTCTGTCTTTATTCCTTCAATCTGCAGCAACAGTGCGAAAAAAAACACACCTTTTATTGCTCAGAACAAACAGACACAAATCTTTCCCCATTTCATGTGCATATATGGTGACAATCTCTAATATTTTCCGTGCTGGTTTGAATTACTAAATGCCTTATTTGTGTGTAAAGCCCAAAAAGCGTAACTGTATGATACTATCTGTAATTATCATCACAATCTCTTATTTACCAGCAGAGGCGCAAGCGCTATGTTCATCCTTATACCATTATAAAAACTTACGAATAAAATACAGTTGTGTAGAAAGCAACGTTGCTTTGGTCCCCTTCAAATAAGTTCTTTCTTCACTTTTTTTTTTACTCATTTTTTTTTCTTTTACTTCAGTTAGAAAAATAGATCCAGAATCGGGACTATCATTGAGGGAATGTGTCCTTACAAAAAATATCATTCCGCTCTTTTCTATTCTAGACGATGACATGAAAACACGAATTTGGTCCTCAGTGCGAGTGTGGTTGAGTGTGATTGTCAAGAGAACCATTGTGTGTGTGTGTTTTTTAATACACTATGGCACTAAAATAACGATAATAAAAAAAGACGAGAAGGAATCTCTGAGTTTTCCTGGACGTTGTCGTCCGAGGCTTGTGTGTGTGTGTGTATGTATGTGTGTGTGTGTGTGTGAGGGAACGCTGCGGGTCGGCTTCTTTCACTCTGGTTTGGGTTCGGGGGTTTCGCTCTTGGCCTCTGGGTCTTCATCGCTCTCGATTCCTGAGCGGCTGACGATGCGACGCATGGTGAAGGGTAAATCGCCACGCCTGGACATAAAAAAACACACATTTCAATGTCAGATATGAATTTGATCACATATGCAAGCCTCTGGGATATTGGCCCTCTGGTAACTTATCCTGAAAACTGTTTTTTTTTTTTTTTGCGTAATCTAAAAAGAATAAGTATAGAAAAATGATGGAAGCTTGTTTCCACCACGGAATAAAACAATTTAAAAGTTTATTGTGACTTTTATTTTATCCCATTGCGACTTATCTCATAAACTCAAGACTGTCTTTCTTGCAATTGCGTGATATAAAGTCAGAATTGACTCGGAAATAAGCTCAGATAAAAAAACAACAATAGAAAAATTCCAAATAGTTTGACATAATTGGAATGTATTTTTGTAATTATTGTATATATATATATATATATATATATATATATATATATACATACACACACTACCGTTCAAAAGTTTGGGGTCGGTAAGATTTTTAATGTTTTTAAAAGAAGTCTCTTCTGCTCACCAAGGCTGCATTTATTTGATTAAAAATACAAAACAAACCCAGTAATATTGTGAAATATTATTTCAATGTAAAACAGCTGTTTTCTATGTGAATATATAGTAAAGTGTAATTTATTCCTGTGATCAAAGCTGAATTTTCAGCATCATTACTCCAGTCTTCAGTGTCACATGATCCTTCAGAAATCAGTATAATATGATGATTTGATGCTCAAGAAACATTTATGATTATTATCACAGTTGAAAACAGTTGTGCTGCTTCATATTTTTGTGCAAACCGGGATTCATTTTTTTCAGGATTCTTTGAAAGTTCAAGAGAAAAGCATTTAATTAAAAAATAATTATTTTGCATTATTATACATGTCTTTACTGTCACTTTTGATCAATTTAATGCGTCCTTTCTGAAGAAAAGTATTAATTTCTTAAAAAAAAAAAAAATCGTATTGCCCCCAAACTTTTGAACGGTAGTGTATATATATATATACACACTCACCTAAATGATTATTAAGAACACCATACTAATACTGTGTTTGACCCCCTTCCGCCTTCAGAACTGCCTTAATTCTACGTGGCATTGATTCAACAAGGTGCTGAAAGCATTCTTTAGAAATGTTGGCCCATATTGATAGGATAGCATCTTGCAGTTGATGGAGATTTGTGGGATGCACATCTAGGGCACGAAGCTCCCGTTCCACCACATCCCAAAGATGCTCTATTGGGTTGAGATCTGGTGACTGTGGGGGCCATTTTAGTACAGTGAACTCATTGTCATGTTCAAGAAACCAATTTGAAATGATTCGAGCTTTGTGACATGGTGCATTATCCTGCTGGAAGTAGCCATCAGAGGATGGCTACATGGTGGCCATAAAGGGATGGACATGGTCAGAAACAATGCTCAGGTAGGCCGTGGCATTTAAACGATGCCCAATTGGTACTAAGGGGCCTAAAGTGTGCCAAGAAAACATCCCCCACACCATTACACCACCACCACCACCAGCCTGCACAGTGGTAACAAGGCATGATGGATCCATGTTCTCATTCTGTTTACGCCAAATTCTGACTCTACCATCTGAATGTCTCAACAGAAATCGAGACTCATCAGACCAGGCAACATTTTTCCAGTCTTCAACTGTCCAATTTTGGTGAGCTCTTGCAAATTGTAGCCTCTTTTTCCTATTTGTAGTGGAGATGAGTGGTACCCGGTGGGGTCTTCTGCTGTTGTAGCCCATCCGCCTCAAGGTTGTGCGTGTTGTGGCTTCACAAATGCTTTGCTGCATACCTCGGTTGTAATGAGTGGTTATTTCAGTCAAAGTTGCTCTTCTATCAGCTTGAATCAGCCGGCCCATTCTCCTCTGACCTCTAGCATCAACAAGGCATTTTCGCCCACAGGACTGCCGCATACTGGATGTTTTTCCCTTTTCACACCATTCTTTGTAAACCCTAGAAATGGTTGTGCGTGAAAATCCCAGTAACTGAGCAGATTGTGAAATACTCAGACCGGCCCGTCTGGCACCAACAACCATGCCACGCTCAAAATTGCTTAAATCACCTTTCTTTACCATTCTGACATTCAATTTGGAGTTCAGGAGATTGTCTTGACCAGGACCACACCCCTAAATGCATTGAAGCAACTGCCATGTGATTGGTTGATTAGATAATTGCATTAATGAGAAATTGAACAGGTGTTCCTAATAATCCTTTAGGTGAGTGTATATATATATATATATATATATATATATATATATATATATATAATTATACTGGACAATATTAATTTATATGATAAATATAATAAATCAGGAAACTAGATGAGGTCAAATAAACAATGCGTATGAGTTGACATTCCCTTTATTTGTGCTTATGTGAACCAGTGTACACTATTACAGTTTCTATTTTTAGTTTAATTTTAAAGTTTTAGTAATTTTATTCCATTTCTGTCATTTTTATTAGTTTTATTTTTTTAAATGTCTTAATAGTTTGTATTAATTTTAATATCAGTATTAGTTTAATATCAAAAGTTAAACTAAACCAAAATGAGAAAAGCTGCTTTTGCAGCTAGCTGAAATTGTACCAATAATTTATTTTATTTCAGTTAAAGGTGCTCAAAGCGATGTCGGGTGACATCACTTCTTGTTGACGTTTAAAGTATTGTCAAACAAAACGAAGGCTAGCTAGACCCTCCCTCCTCCTCATCCGCGCACTAACCCCCCAAACCCTTCTTGTCGGTTATTGGCTGGAACAGTTTGTTATGTTTCGTGGTGCGGGTTAGCCCAGTTTGTTTTTGTTGCCGTTTGTGGAGCCTGAGGTGTCTGCAGAGACCGTGTTTTTTACAGTGTGTTCAGGGGACAGGCAGCTAACGGATAGTGAGGAGATGTTTGTTGTATGTGACAAAAAATGTTTTGGCCTAAAAAACGCGTGACATCGCTTTGAGCACCTTTAACATTTATTTTAGTTCAGGTAACAAATGTTTGTTTATTGTTTTAGTTTTCAATAATAACCCTGATGTGAACCTGCTATAATTCTGATGAAATGTAAAATTTCTTAAATTGACGGATTAATAATCGCAATTCAAATATTGAGCAAAATGATGAGTGTAACCGTTATGGTGCAGCTGTGGTGTTTTTTCGCATGTTTGCTGCAATTAATGATTTTATTCTGTTCATGTCACTTACAGTGTAAGCCTTTTTTACTTAGGCCCATTTGATTTACTTTGTTAACTTTATGTAATTTTCACAATAATACTTTATTTTACAGCGTCCTTGTTAAGTGTTACATATACTTACAGTGGTAATAACAGTAAATTATGCATAATTACATGCAACTAATCCTCAACCAAACCCTAATCCAATTGTAAGTACATGTATGTAGTTGTTTAATATTACTCAGTACTTAAATATATAATGACACCTTAAAATAAAGTGTAACCTAATATAATTTGTTATTTATAATATTATACAACCAAAATATAACTTACCATATTTGGATGGCAAAAGGTGATTGAAATTTAAACTTTACAATCATTGCGGTCATCTCAAATAACCGTGATTATGGTTTATGGTTTTAGTTTAACCCTGATATGAACGTGCAATAATAAATTTCTCAGTACATGTCATCAGTGTTGATGTGTGATTCTTGCGCACCTGAGTTTGCTCTTCAGACTGTTGACCTCGCGGTTCATGGCGTCGGCTGATTCGGTGGCATCCTCCAGCTCTCTCTGCAGTTTCCTGCGGTTAGCGTTCGCTCGCTGCGCCTCCTCCTCTGACTCCTCCAGCTGACGCTTCAGCTGCTTTATGCGGCTGTTCAACTTGTCCGACTGCAGACAATCACAACCAGACACAGCGTCACAAGCAGGCTTTGAAATTAACACCCGCCAAATGCAGGTAAAAATTAACTGTGGCGGGTAACGCTGTCCAATCACTGGCCAATTTGGCGTGTTACCTATAATGTTTACTCACTTTGCTGGGGAAGTTCGTGTAAGACAAAGCTGCGCAGATTTAGCGCAAATACTCGTGAGTCATCGTGATATATTAAATACAGCGTACTGTGCATAATCTGCTCATATCTGGCTTACTTGAACACACACGTCACTATGCAACAAATAACAGCGCGCTTGTTCATTTGCATTATAGCAATGGCTAAGATTAAAAAGCATTTGGTTAAAAGGAAAGACTTTGTTATTTTCCAACATCCATTCCAATTAATGTATGAAATCCTGAATCCTGTATGAAATAATAAAATTATATATATATATGTATATATATATATATAAATAATAAAATTATATATATATATATATATATATATATATATATATATATATATATATATATATGTATATAATTTTATTATTTCATATATATATATATATATATATATATATATATATATATATAATTTTATTATTTCATACAGGATTCAGGATTTCATACATTAATTGGAATGGATGTTGGAAAATAACAAAGTCTTTCCTTTTAACCAAATGCTTTTTAATCTTAGCCATTGCTATAATGCAAATGAACAAATGAACAATATATAATATATATATATATAAATGCTGTAACATAGTTAATCTGTTTTTGTTTTTTGGCTAGTAGAAGTTCTGAATGGCCGGTAACTTAAAAATGTAGTAGCCAAATTGGCCGGTGAGAGAAAAGGTTAATTTCAAGCCCTGGTCACTATCGGCTCAAACATGCTGTGTGTGTACAGATGTAGAGAGCGTCACCTGGTCTTTAAACTGTTCAGTGTTGCGTCTCTCGTCGTCCACCTGCAGAATCACCTCCTTCAGCTTCTTCTCTGTACGACGCACCAGTTTGGACGCCTGCTGCCGCTCTCTAAACACATACATCATACAGAATCAGTCCAGTGCTTTTACTGTCATTAGAAATAGATGCATTTTTAATTGAATACATTTTTATTTGAAGACGTACATGTATAAGTAAGCAATAAGGTACGAGAGGCTGTGCTGTGTGGTGAATAAGTCACGGCTGAAGGGTGTTGTTCGGCACGACGCGAAGCGGAGTCAGTCGTGACTTATTCACAATACAGCACTAGCCTCGAGTACCTTATTGCTTTTATAAAACAGTTACCACACAATACATATTTTAAAGCCAAAAAAAATATGTATCAATGCAACTTTCATGATGTAAAATCACTAAAAGCCTTCCTTCCACTGGAAAAAATAGTCCCTGACCGTGAACAGCAGCAGAAATTACATTACATTATTTCACCATTAGATGGCGGCAAAGACTGTCTTTATGAGCGAGTCAGTCAGTAGTGAAGACTTTTATAATGAAAGGACAAACTTGTTGTGAACAGTGAGAAGCAAGATGCAACTGACCAATGACTAACCTGTCAGGGCACAGAAAACCCCTTAACTGTTAAAAGGACAAGATATGGCAGCGGACATTCAAACTGATTGTTTATTACGAATATAGGACTGACCTGAAGGAAGATGCTACATCTACTGTAAATGCAGGTACTCTCGCTTACTCAATCTCTCACAATACTCTACTCTATAAGCTTCAATTAACAAAATCAATGAGAACATGTGTTTAAGTTGCTTAAGAGTGGTTGCTAGGGGTGTTGTGTAGTGATACATAGAACTGTTGGGTGAAGCGGTCATAGCCGTGTTTTATCATGAATAAAACACAACTATTGACCAATCAGAATCAAGGACCGGAACTAACCGTTTAATAAATTTGTATATAATTGATATATCTTGTATGATACATAGTCTAAAAATGTATGCACGTATTTGTATTTTTTGTTCATGTTGATTTGTATGTGTATTGTAATAAAAACGCTCAGTTTTCCCCCTCACTTGGTCTCGATGTCGAGCTGCTCCTCCAGCTGACCGATCTTGGCCTCCAGGGCGGCGATGGTGGCCTTGTACTTGCTCTTCACGGCTCCCTCCAGTTCAGTCAGTTTGAGCTTCAGCTCCTTGTTCTGCCGCTCCATCTGTGATCGAGCACCTTCCAGACGCTGCGTGGTGCTGCGCTCGGCTGTCAGCTCCACGTTAATCTGGTCCGTCTACAGACAAACGAGAGAGATGTAAGACTGGAAAAACTAGAAGGACTTTAAGAGAGGACCACTCTCTGAGAAAACAAAGGAAATTAACATTTGAACTCCCCCTCATGCACTATTGAGACGAAGGTC
Source organism: Gila robusta (assembly GCA_030770095.1). NCBI lineage: Eukaryota > Metazoa > Chordata > Actinopteri > Cypriniformes > Leuciscidae > Gila > Gila robusta. The sequence continues at coordinate 12,784 of JAVALU010000466.1, forward strand.
TCACCTCCCTCATCCTAATCTACATTTCTCTCCCCCATTCTTCATCCTGGCAGAGATCTCCCAAACTTACACAAGAATCTAAATGGTTTAATGTGAATGATTATCATACATGTTTGGTATTATCTGAAATGTCTCGGTGCGACTGGTACAAATGTCTCATTCCCAAAGAAGTAAACCAAAAGATAATAAAGTTCTTAGGTAGTTTAGAAATATCTTCCACACTGGAGGGTGTGTCTTTGAGTTAACACCTTCAGACCATTTGACTGAATGCTAATTTTCCACTGCTAGCAAATGGTGACTTGCAGGTAAATTTCCACTGTGGATGATGCTTAGATTTGAAATGAGGTCTGGGTATATAATGAAACGCAGCGAGAGCTCGGGGCCTTTCTGTATCTCAGATCAGCCCGTGAATGCTGAGGGACGCCGAGACTCAGCATTCATGTATGTCTTTGTCGGGTAAACATTTTTCCTCTTTGTTCTAGAGCATTTGATGTTTTGCATTGATTATCTTTGAATTGATTATGAAATTGTAATGATACATTTACCTGACATATTAAATTGTGATATTTGATTATTCTAATTGACTTTGACATTTTCATTCAAGAGTTTAAAAGAATAGTAAAACATTCGCTCACATTTAATGATGCACAGATATCATTAAAGCCTTTTCATTTATGGAGTCAGATGAAATAACGAGTAAATACATAAGACAAAATGTATTGAATTTAACCAAAAATACTTTGCCGCGAGAAAAGACAGTAACACGCAGAGACCTTCACCGCTAATTCGAATACCGTCATTGGATCGAGTTAGACGGCCTTACAGAGATATTGTTAGACATTTCGTAGACACAGAACACGTTTTTTAATCTTTGTCCGTCTACAGACAAACTAGAGATATTCGTAGACATTTCGTAGAGACAGGACACGTTTTTTTTTTTTACTCTTGGGTCCGTCTACAGACAAACAAGAGCGATATTCATAACATTTCGTAGACACAGAACACATTTTTTTTTTAACTCTTGGGTCCGTCTACAGACAAACGAGAGATATTCGTAGACATTTCGTAGACACAGAACACTTTTTTTTATCTTTCGTCCGTCTACAGACAAAGAAGAGCGATATTCGTAACATTTTGTAGACACCGAACAAGTTTTTTATCTTTCGTCCGTCTGCAGACAAACGAGAGAGATATTCATAGACATTTCGTAGACACTGAACAAGTTTATCTTTCGTCCATCTACAGACAAACGAGAGCGATATTCGTAACATTTCGTAGACACCGAACAAGTTTTTTATCTTTCGTCCATCTACAGACCAACGAGAGCGATATTCGTAACATTTCGTAGACACCGAACAAGTTTTTTATCTTTCGTCCATCTACAGACCAACGAGAGAGATATTCGTAGACACCGAACAAGTTTTTTATCTTTCGTCCGTCTGCAGACAAACAAGAGAGATATTCGTAACATTTCGTAGACACCGAACAAGTTTTTTATCATTCGTCCATCTACAGACAAACGAGAGAGATATTCGTAGACATTTCGTAGACACTGAACAAGTTTATCTTTCGTCCGTCTACAGACAAACGAGAGCGATATTCATAACATTTAGTAGACACAGAACATGTTTTTTTTAATCTTTCGTCCGTCTACAGACAAACGAGAGTGATATTCGTAGACATTTCGTAGACACAGAACACGTTTTGTTAATCTTTTGTCCATCGACAGACAAACGAGAGAGATATTCGTAGACATTTCGTGGACAGAGAACAGGTGTAGTGAATCTCGGGAGTGTGTCAGACCTGCAGCAGGGATCTCTTCAGCCGATCGTTCACCAGCTCTGTGTTGTTCTGCTCCTCCTCCAGCTCCTCCTCCAGCTGAGCGATACGAGCCTCTAGACGTCTCCTCTCCTCCGAGCCCAGAGCGCTGATCACACACACACACACACACACGTCATTATTATATATTTTCCCATTAGGGAAATCAAATAGAAAAATCTATCGAAACACTGGAAGAATATTAATGTCTTCGTTCTGAATAATATTTTCAAGTGTTTTAGTCCAAAAAATAATAAAACAGTTGGGCATATAAAAAAGAGTTTTCAATTTATTTATTATAAATGTGTTTTATTATAATTGACACATCGAATACAAAAGTCTGTGTTCTTGATAACAATGGAAGATTTTCAGAAGTATTTCCCCCCCTAAAAATATGTAAATGTTCTAAATGTTTTCTCTAAATGTTCTAAATGATCTAAATGTTTCTCACCCTTTGGCGGCCTGGCTGTTGATCTCGTCCTGCAGTTCGTCTCTCTCCTGCTGCGCTTGTCTCTTGGCTCGCTCGGCGGCCGCCAGTTCCTGCAAACGCATCGAGAGACGTCAGACTGACGCGTGACCCGATGTGATGAGCGATGAGAAGAGAGAAAGAGAGAGAGAGAGAGAGAGAGAGAGAGAGAGAGAGAGAGAGAGAGAGAGAGAGAGAGAGACACTGACCTCCTGCAGCTGGATCATCTCGGCCTCCATGCTCTTCACTTTCTTCTCGTTCTCTTTGCTCTGGGCCAGAATCTCCTCGCGGGACAGGCGCGTGTCGTCCAGCTCCCGCAGCAGGTCCTTCATCTGAGCCTGAAACGCAACAGCACACATCATCACTCAGATCCGCTTGTAGACTGGTTAAGGAGTGTTTTGTGGCGTAACACACATTACTACGGACAATGTGCTAAAATTATTCGTATTAAAGCACCTACAATGGATTGAATTCATGTATATGAATTCATCCTTAAAATATGAGTAATTGAGATGTTACGTGGTATTTTATTATTAGTATTTAGTACTATTATAATTTTTAATATTTTGATATTTTCCATTTTAATTAGTTACATTTTTAGTATTTTTAAAAAATTGTTTTTTTATATTTTCCATTTTAATGTTACGTTTTTAGTTTTTTTTTTTAAATTTTAATTTTTATATTTCCATTTTAATTTGTTACGTTTTTAGTATTTTTTAATTTTTGTTTTATTTTTATATTTTCCATTTTAATTTGTTACATTTTTAGTATTTTTATTTTATTTGACTTATTTCAGTTTGAGTTATTTTAGTACTTAAACTAAATTAAAATGATAAATGTAGTTAATAAAAGTCAACATTTCTCATTTTCATGGATATTAAATTGAAGAACTAATAAAAGTGACAAAAATGCATAACCAAATTACTAAATTCAAATGAAAAACAGTATAAAAATATTAACAAAATACAGTATATAATAAAAAAATACAGTGTGCAATAAAAAAATCTGAATCAAATCAATACCTGTATTATTACTAAGCTCTTATGACTTGTGTTTATACTTTTCAAACAGTGTGTATTTAATGTTTTGTGATGGTTATTCAATGATTATTATTATTTATTTAATAACTGGAGAACATTTAATTTGCCTCACCACAGTTTTTGTGCACAAAAGGCTAAGTGTGAGTATTTTGATGAGTTGTTCAGCTCATCTTGTTGGTCACACAGGAGTGAGTCAGTGTGTGTGTGTGTGTGTGTGTGTGTGTGTACGGACCTGCACTTTCTTGAGCTGCTTGAGCGCCTCGTCGCGGCTCTTGTTGGCCTGGTCGATGGCGGCCTCCAGCTCCTTCAGGTCCAGCTCCATCTTCTTACGCGCCGCCATCGCTAGCGTACGCTGCTTACGCTCGTCCTCCAGCTCCATCTCCATCTCACGCACCTCAAAACACACACACAACAACATCAACCACTGCAACAACTACACATATTCTTATACATACATATACTTATTTATACACAACTGCTTTTTCATCCAATTAATCGAAAATCAACAGATTAATCATCATCTTGTTTATACATGTCGATTACTTCCTCGATTAATCGTATTAAAAAGCCAATTTATACAAATGCAGTATAAAGATCTATACATACACACTCAGAGTAAAGAAAAAGTGGTTTTAAAATCCAATTAATCAAAGAAACAAATAAATATGAAGATTAATCTGTCGATTATTTCCTCGTATAATCAGTTTTAAAAGCCAATTTATACATATACAGTATACATACACACAAAGTGGCTTTTTAATCAGATTAATAGAGGAAATAATCAACAGATTAATTGAGCTACTGTTTATACATGTTGATTATTTCCTTGATTAATTGGAATAAAAAGCCAATTAATACATATATAGTTTATAAATATATACACACAGCAAATAAAAAGTGGCCATTTAATCTGATTAATCGAGGAAATAATCAACAGATTAATCCTAAAATCATTTACACGTTGATTAATTCCTAGAATAACAGGATTAAAAACGCGAAATTTATACATATATACGATCAGGGTCTGAAATCAACTGTGGCGGGTAACGCTGTCAAATCACAGCCAATTTAGCGTGTTTTCACTTTGCTGGGGAAGTTCGTGTAAGCCAAATAAATATATATATATATATATATATATATGACGTAGTTAATCTGGTTCATTTCTTTTCTTTTTCTTGTTGGCTAGAAGTTGTTCTGAATGGCCGGAAACTTAAAAATTAGTAGCCAAATTGGCCGGTGAGTGTATTCAGGGTTTGAAATGAACTTTTTCAATGTATGTGTTTGTACATACATATAAAGTGGCTTTTTAATCCGATTAATCGAGGCAATAATCGACAGATTAATCGAACATCAAATAACCAATGAAACGATGATAAGAAAGAGTGGAGAGTGTGTTGCTCTGCACCTGTTTGACGAGCTGCCTCTTCTTCTCCTCTCCCAGCTCGTCTCGGCCCTGCAGGTCTCGCTCGTACTGGGCCTTCATGGCCTGCATGTTGACCTCCAGCCGCAGCTTGGCGTCTTCAGTGGCCTGAAGCTCGTCCTCCAGCTCCTCCAGCTGAGTCTTCATCTCCTCCAGCTGCTGCTCCATCGAGCGCTTCGACTTCTCCAGATCGTGGACCTGAGAGAGAGAGAGAGAGAGAGAGAGAGAGAGACCGTCACACTAATGAACTCGAGCCCTGCGTCTCAATGTCTACACTATCCACACTAAACAGTATGTGAGATTAGAATAAGTGTGTCCCAAAGCATAATGTTGAAAAGAGTATCCCAGAAGTCCCCGGATGGTCTACTATTCCCGGTGGATATTCGAGGTGTGGATCCGTGCTCACTATAACAGCTAATATTACCCACAATACACTGCGCTTTGGAGGAGGAACTACAAACACGAGTAAAAAGTGTTAAAAAACAACAAAACATGGCGGATATGCGCGACCGGCAGTTAAGTAGAGGTTTAGATAAAAGGTTTGAGTGACTAATCAAAGTTTAACCTGATAAAAAAAAATATATATTTATTTAATGTTATCCGTGTTATATTTAATCTGCAATAACAATGTGGACTTTTATAAAGATCCGTTTGGCCCTTTAACTTTTAAATGCATCGTTATGCATTAATATGAGGAGATTCTGCATGAAAGACCCGCGACTGCAGATCAACATTTCTCT
>JAVALU010000467.1:0-28622 GCA_030770095.1 Gila robusta
TTTTTTTTTCTGCTACACAGCAAAAACTCCAGTGTTAAATTAACTCTCCTGGGAGTTTATATGGCTCCAGACTCAAGAGTGTAAAGTGTTAAAATATGAGTGTTAAATTAACACTCAAGAGTGTTAAAGTTAATGAGATAATTACGTGATTAATTGAGGGATGATTGAGCATTATTGAAGACACCTGATGTTAATAAGCAGAATCACTGAAGGAGAAAATCACAAATTGTACGTCACCATTATGGAGATCAGTGTGTGCTTTAGTTGGGCTTTTGACCCTTATATTTTTAACTTTAGAATTTGTTTGTCTGTTGTTATTTAGTTCTAACAGCCAGATGAACAAAGGAAAAAAGTGATTTGACGTTGTTGATTATGTTATGATGTAATCATCATATGAACTTGATCACTGAACTTATTAAGAATCTTGTGACATAGACACATGTTGTTAATTACAACATCATTGATTGTACGTCAAAGATCTAGAATTTTCTATATAATACAAAGGATTTCTTAAAAGTTGTTTTCAAAAATAAAAGAGTCTTTATAGGCACACACAGACATCAAGATTCAATCTATGCATCTCAACAATGGTGACGAGCAGAATATTCAATTAGGAAAAGTAAATTATATAGACAATTCAGATCATAATTTATTCATACCGCAATGCATGATGGGAGCCATTAATGAGTTGTGATTGGTGGCTGCCAGAATGCACTGCAACATGCTTTATTATTGTCACCATTGTTGAGATTCACAGTCTGATTATTGATGTCTGTGTTTCTAAATAAAATATTGTTTTTAAGTTTTTTTAGATATTTTTGATTATATTAAAAGCACTGAAAGTCCTATGCTGTAGAATCACAGAGCAGTTGTAATTAACAAGTTAAACTATCTCAGTAAATTTAGATTTTCAAACCACAACATGATTATGTCAAAACATGACCAACACCATCCAATCACTTTTTGTCTTTGTTCATCTGGCTACTACAACTGAATAACAACAGACAAACAAGATTTCAAGAAAATAAATAAAAGGGTCAAGAACCCAACTAAAGCAAACACTGATCTATATAATGGTGACGTACAATTTGTGATTTTCTCCTTCAGTGATTCTGCTTGTTAACATCAGGTGTCTTCAATAATGCTCAATTATCACTCAAGTAATCACTTAATTATCTCATTAACTTTAACACTCTTGAGTGTTAATTTAACACTCATATTTTAACACTTTACACTCTTGAGTCTGGAGCCATATAAACTCCCAGGAGAGTTAATTTAACACTGGAGTTTTTGCTGTGTATGTAGTGAATAGCTGGACCCTCCAGGAGCAGGTTTGGGCACCACTTCTCTATAGGTCAAATATTTCTAAAATCAAGGGCACTGAAAAAAAATTGTTTGGCACTGTATTACACTAACACATTACCATGTTTATACAACATTACGTGTAAACTTTCATTTTACTGGAACATTGTGTGCTTAGTTTCTCTAGCTTTTTCAAATCTCATCCAACCACATTCCCAAACATAAACTTTCCTAAAAGTTCAGCACTTGTTCTGCTTTATAAAAAGGAAGATTATTTATATTATTTTAAAATTATTTTTCTACATAGTGCTTGTTTGCATTGGAAAAGAATAACCGTTATAGAAATTCAATCATAATTATTAATAGCATGTTAAAATTAATATGTTGGACTCTGCTTCTGTATTTGGATATAAAGCCTTTTTAAACATTCACTATGAGATTCCATGTATTGGTATATAGTTGATATTTTCTATGTATATGATGAGTCGATCTATTTGACATCAGTGAGTCTCTCTCACGTTTGCTGCAGTCTCAATCATGATCCAGTTATGATATTGTGATGTAACATGATTTATATTATTGTGTGGTGTACTTGGCGATGCTACTGTAGTTCTATTAAAGTACAGAAATCAGTTTGCAGAGTTAAATCATAATCAGTTCATCTTTGTTAACTTTGTTGTCTAAACACTGCAGTCATAAAAAAAAATCACTGAAATGAACAAGTTACAGTATGTCACACCCTGCAGAAAAACCTGTTTCTTAGGTATGTTACCAGGAAGATATATAAAGCCTTCAATTGGAAGGAACTCTACTGTGGAGCTGCAGTACGTATCGTCTCTCTGTTTGTGTGTTCGTATACAGTGAAATGGCAGAAGCCAGTTTCTCATGGGCTGAGGACCATTTCAGCTGTTCAGTGTGTCTGGATCTCCTGAAGGATCCAGTGACGATTCCCTGCGGACACAGTTACTGTAAGGAATGCATCTCAGATTGCTGGGATCAGGAGAATCAGAAGGGAATCTACAGCTGCCCTCAGTGCAGAAAAACCTTCATACGAAGACCAGTTTTAAGTAAGAATGTGGTGTTTGCTGGGATGGTGGAGAAACTCAAGGAGACGAGACTCCAATCTGCTCCTGCTCCTCCTGCTGCTCCTGCAGTTCCTCACACTGGATCTGGAGATGTGCAGTGCGACTCCTGCACTGGAAGAAAACAGAAAGCAGTGAAGTCGTGTCTGGAGTGTCGAAGCTCTTACTGTCAAATTCACCTTGAACAGCATGAGAGTCTCTTCAGAGGTAGACATAATCTGATGGATGCCACTGGACGACTGCAGGAGATGATGTGCCCTCGACATGGTAAAATGCTGGAGATTTACTGCCGTACCGACCAGCGGTGTCTCTGTATGCTGTGTTTGGTGGATGAACACAGAAATCATGACACTGTATCAATTGAAGTGGCAAGAACAGAGAAACAGGTACTGTTTTACTGGATCCCATGAGCGACATGATATCTTGATGTTTCTCTCCTCATTTGTTTTGTGCTTTTTCTCTCAATCAGGGAAACTGTTGTAATTGATTATGTTTTAGAAAGATAGACATTGTGTTTTTGATCAAATAAATGGAGACTTAAGTGACTAAAAATAAATAAGATACCTGTTTACAAAAACATTTATTCATTTAATTATATATCTGTTTTCTGCAGAAACATTTTGAGGAAACACAGAGAAACATCCAGAAAACAATCCAGCAAAGAAAGAAAGATCTAAGGCAGATGAGAGAGGCTGTGGAGTCTCATAAGGTGAGTTTGGAGAAGTTTGAGAAGTCTCCTTCACACTCTTAAAAATAAAAAATAAAGGTGCCAGGAAGAAACAATGCTGTAGAAGGACTTTCGGTTCTGTGAAGAAGCCTTCAGTGAAAGGTTTATTAAAAATTATATGACTTATATGAATTATTAGTTATCTGATTTTTGAAAAGCAACTAGGCCTACATTAGATGGCTGCTAGGATTAACCATCTGGCCTAAAAACAAAGTAATATATACAGTAAATCACATCGTAATAAAACAAAATGCATTACAGATTTCTAGACTTAAGCTAGAACATGGAAACACACAACAAAGGAGTGAAATTTACACTGTGTTGTCAGTCCATGAAAGTGGAATAAAGAATGTTAAACCCCTGCTACAGAAAATAAATAATTTACGAAAGGGATGCATTGTGGTCTTGTCTTGGTGTAGTTACAGGTCCACCACCTAATCTGGTGAGTCCCGGCTGGGTCTGCCTCCTGATCCCTGAAAGGGGTGGTGGGAACCTTTGGCACACATCCAGGCCGGGGTCTCAGGATCACTTGAGAGTTAGCCGGCCGATTTCCAGGCGGAATTCCAGGAAAGCGCCAATCCAATCAGGCACTTTCTGGGGGTCTTCTCGGTGAGAAGAACAACACTCAACGAACAGGTTCCACTTCAGTGTGTAGGCATGCCTCATCTCCCGGGGGTAGATCAGTAGATCACTCAAGTCCCCCACACTTGGAGGATCCAGAGGTCTGGATGCAGGTGCCATACAGTGCCCTGTCTCTGAGAAAACAGGTCCTTCCCCAGAGGGATTCGCCAGGGAGGGACTGTCGCCAGGAGCATTAGATCCGGGAACCAGGTCCAGTTGGGCTAGTAAGGCACAACTAGCAAGACCTGCTCCTCATCCTCCCTGACCTTGCACAGTGTCTGTGCATGTAGGCTCACTGGGGGAAACGAATACTTGCATAGCCCAGATGTGTGCCAGCGCATCCTTGCCAAGGGTCCTCCCTGTTAGGGAGAAAAATAACTGGCATTGGGACATGTCTGGAGAGGCAAACAGGTCTACCTCTGTGGCCCCGAAACATTTCCAATTCAGCTTGACCGTCTGGTGGTGGAGTCTCCATTCTCCCAGGAGTGCCTGGATTGTGAATGGCTCAGTTGTGACATACAATGAAGCGTACACCACCCTGATGGTTGATGGTCCAGACCAGTACATGCTGGCCCTGTAGCAGCGATCTGAAGAGGCACAGGGTGAGCCATACTACTAGCAACTCGAGGCAATTGATGTGCCACTGCAGTCGAGGTCCTGTCCAGGAGTCCGAGGCAGCATGCCTGTTGCACATGGCACCCCAGCTGGAACATGCTTCTCCTGCCCATAGAAAAGCAAGGTCAGACCACGGGCTGAAGCTTTGACAGCAGGCCGGTGTGATTACCACCTGGTGCTTGCAGCATTGCCATGCCCATCTCGGGACTCAGTCATGTAGCCAGTGCTGAACCGGTCTCTTATGAAGCAACTGCCTGATGCCTGATGACCTAAATCTCATATCTGACAGTCCGAATGAGCCAGCGAGATGGGCGGGGAAGCGAGTCTCGACCACAGCATCGAGAGGGTCACCTTCCTGCAGTAGGTGCATGACACAAAAGCAGCGATCATGACTGTCAGACGGAGACAGGAAATGACAGCATCCAGAAACACACGGGTGGATTGACATCTTTAAAAAGATGCAAAATCACACACATGCTTGCACTTTTAGGGAAAGCTCTTTTAGTGCTGAAGCGCACAAGGAGATTTAGATTTAAGGAGATACCTGCAAGATTCAGGTAAAGCCTGCAGCGTGCTGGAATGATCTTTTGTTGAAACGGAAACTCTCAGGCGAGATCCCAAATTGTCAGTCGTTCTAATGTAACATTGAACGTGACTGATAGGTAACTTCTGTTTTATTCCGTTGGTAATGTGAATTGGTATGTTTTGTCAGGCAGCGAAGAAATAGAGAGCTAAGTATAGATGTTTCCTAATGATATCTCCCAAGTGTAGCATGCACATGGTGAAAAGCAACTGTCCTAGTACTGAGCCTTGGGGTACTCCATACTGTACTTGTGATCCAAATGACACCTCTTCATTTACTGCTACAAATTGATAATCAGATAAGTATCATTTAGCCATTACAATGTAATTCTACTAATGTCAACATTATTTTGAGTCTTTTTAAAATAACCTTTTTTTTTACACTCTAAAGACCCTTTTGCACAATCGGAAGGTTCTTCATGGAACGCTACACTCTGATGAAGAACCTTTTAAGAACCTTTATTTTTAAGAGTTTAACACTAGGGCTCTATGTCTGTGTGAGGTGCCATTAAGAGCAGATTGTAATGTGTGTCCTATAACAGCGCTCTGCACAGACCACAGTAGAGGACTGTGAGAGGATCTTTACTGAGCTCATCCGCTCCATTGAGAAACGTCGCACTGAGGTGAAGCAGCTGATCAGAGATCAGGAACGAGTTGCAGTGAACCAAGCTGAAGAACGACTGGCACGACTGGAGCTGGAGCTCGATAATCTGAGGTGGAAAGAGACTGAACTGAAACAGTTTTTAAACACAGATGATCATATTCATTTCCTTCAGGTAACAGGTATCTTTTTTTAACACAGGACTGAAGACTTCAACAGGCTTCTCTAAATGCAGTTTATGTTTTTATCTTTGTGTCTATAGAGTTGCCCTTCTGTCTCTCTCTCTGGATCTACAGATGACTTCACTGTCAGTTCTCGCCCCAATTTTGATGAAGTAGTGAAATCTGTCTCTCAACTCAGAGACAAACTACAGCAGTTCTGCACAGACGAGATAGAAAGGTTATCTAAAACAGGTAAATACTGATTATTTAAATGGTAGTAGTTAAATTCTCATCATTGGAATTAAAGGGCTCGCACTGATGCACAGATGTTTTTTGGTGTTCATAGTGAAAACCGTCCAGGTCATAGTCCCGAGTCGTCAGTTTACGACTAGGAAGGAGTTCCTACAATGTGAGTTACAATGAAAACACACACAAACACTGCCGATCACTGGGAGATCATCTTCTGTGCTTATTAAACATGATGATCTAAACAGGGGTTCGTTCCAGAACCAGATAAGTTAATTGGAGTGAGATGTAAACTTGGGTTTTTGTTTTTAGAAACGTTATGGGCTTAGAGATGTGCCCTTCAGAATGGAACGCAGCCATTAGTGAGAAATTGATTTCTGAAAACACTGATGAAAGTGAATCAGAGCGAGCACTAAAACATACTTGTAGCCAATCAGCAGTAAGGGGCGTGTCCACTCATGATGGGGGAGGTGCTTGTGTTGCATAGCATGTTTATGAATTTGAGGGCGGAGTAATTAAGACAGGGATGTGACCCTTTTGGGTAGGAGCATTTTGGTGATTTCAAATATCAACAGTGTTTCTCAGAAATCACTTTCTGCACCTGTTTCAACGTCATGTGTCGCTATACAGACGGATCTACTTGAAGCAGTGCATGCTGGTTAGAAAATTTGTCCGACTTGAGACGCGCTGACGCCACATTGTGTGTGTGATGTATTCCATAAAAGTACCGCAAGTGATTCAAGGTGTTTATTCCAACCCGATCTCATGAGAGAAAAAAACAATTTTACCAGGTGGCTAATTCGTACGAATTCATACAAATTGATTTGTATGAAAATATAAGATTTTTTACAAATTAGCCTCCAATTAACCAAAACATTAAATAGTTGTGAATTGCTGTAAGATTGTGTTGTTTATTCTGACACCATCAGTTATGTCAAACCTCATAAATCTGTGTTATTAAGGTCAAAACTCTTTTCATGCAATCTTAATGTTAAAGCATGCCATGTTTATCACAATAATACTGATAAAAATAGACCCCACTTTATTGGTATTTAAATAGTAGGCCTTGGCTATCATGTCGAACTAAGGCGCTATTAATGCAGTACATTTTTGAATGAAAAGTGTTTCTGTTGCTGTCTATTTGACAAATTTAGCATGTAATCCACTTAATCTGTGATAAAGTATGCAAACACTTGCACGATCATCACTATGGGAAGCAGAAAGTAAATTGGTGTCTCCATTTTCAAATCTTCTCCCACCTGGCGATCGGTTACATCCATCCGCAACTATTAATGCTGTTTTCTCACCGCTGTAGTTCTTGTTATGTGTTTATTTTGTTATTTAGAGGAAAGCGTGTAGCCATCTTAATGCTGCTCTCATTGGTGTGGCATTCGCTAACAGAATATCGCTCATCACGTATTTTGAATTTCATTTTACCCCTAAACGTATAACGTGCGACAGTATTGATGTAAAATGCTTTCGTGTGTCCCGTTACAGAGTTCAGATTTATCTTTTGAAAGAAATGTGACTGTGTTCACGGAGCAGGATTAAAATCTTGAATTTCAGTGAATAAAACTTCACACTGTTCCTTGCAAAAAGATACCATAAGCTTCAGAAGAGTTGAAATGCAAAAGCGCTTGATCATGCTTCGGTTTTAGTGCATTAGGAGTGAGAAGGGTTGATACCTCTTTTTTTGCACATAATATTTAGCATATATTTGTACAGTTAAATAATTTTTTCATAAATTTGCAAGATAAAAAACATGTTTTTCATGTAAAATAAGGAAATCATTGTTTTGTTTTTTATCTGATTAATCAATTTATCAAAATAGTTGTTAGTTGCAGCCCTAAATTAAGTTCTGCTTAAAGTGAACTGAGGTTTCATTCATGATTGTACAAGTCAGAGAGACACGTCAAATTATAATTATTAAGAAATGATCATACTAATCATCATAAATGATCATACAGAGACCCATTAATATGTTAAAATATTTGTATAATGTCAAATGAGTAATTATGTGTTTATCTCCTTCAGATTCTCGTCTGTTGACTCTGGATCTGAACTCAATGAATCATTGGCTCCGTCTGTTTGAGGGAAACACAATGATCACTTACTCGGACACAAATCTGCCGTATCCTGATCATCCAGACAGATTTGATTGTTGGACCGAGGCGTTGTGTGTGGAGAGTGTGACTGGACGCTGTTACTGGGAGGTGGAGTGGGCTGGTGAAGGGAGATTAGGAGTGGATATAGGAGTAACATATAAGAGCATCAGCAGAAAGGGAGATGGTCCTGAAAGTGCAGTTGGACGAAACAATCAGTCCTGGAGTTTGTTCTGCTCTCCAGACTACTGTTCATTCTGGCACAATAACATTGAGACGGTTCTTCCTGTAGTCAATGTCTCCAGTAGAATAGGAGTGTATGTGGATCAGACCGCAGGGATTTTGTCCTTCTACAGCGTCTCAGACACAATGAGTCTCATCCACAGAGTCCAGGCCACATTCACTCAGCCGCTCTACGCTGTGTTTGGATTAGATAGACAGACAGTGGTGAAACTTTCTAACCGATTAAATAATTCAGATATTCTACAGATTCTTAATCCAGATCTTCTTGGGGCTTTGTTATTTCGCAGAATGATGATGTCATGAGGCGTATTTACTCAGAAATACCACTACTGAACGAGCTAAGTATTTTCAAATGGTTTTCAAATTTGAAGTAGCCTCTGTATACTGTATCAAAAGCATTGTATTTTCCTGGATGTTCATAAAACACAAGTCTGTCATTTCTCTTTTTCTGATTAAGTTCTCTGTTTAAAATAAATGGTTTCATTTCTGCATTACTGAAACATTGTGTGCATATTTTTCTCTGACCACAGTTAAAGACATCTCTGACTTCTTAACCAACAGGATTTGTTGGTTTCTGAAAGCTCAATGCTTCTGCTACTTCTAGATTATCAGTATGATCTATTTTCATGCAGAATATACTGTAAAAAAAGACATATGTACACATTTAAAATGGTTTCTTCTAATAGGATTTACTGTGATATTGTATATAGGTGTCACGGGTGTGGTGCGGGCAGAAGCTGAGTCAAAAGGCTCCAATTCAAACATTTTACTAATAAGAACACAAACAGGTACAGGCAGGCAAACGGGCAGAGGGTACACAGACGAAGCAACATTAACACAACGTAACATTACCGTGAGAACCGACAAGGACTAACAGAACAGAAGGAAACTAAATACAGACACAAATCAACAATAACGAGGTGAGCACAGGTGACACGGATGATGATGACGATGAACAGGTGGGTAAATGAGGGAGTAAGTGCAGGTGTGAAGACGAGGGATTCTGGGAAGTGTAGTGCAGACAAAGACAGTGTGGTGCAGATGAAGACTGTGACAGTACGCCCCCCTTCAAAAAGGCGTGACCTCGGGTGGAGCTGGCAGTTCAGGGGACTTCAGTGAGCATGACGAGATGCGCTGGCTCGGCAGGGCTGACGGGGAGCGCAGGCTCGGCGGGAAGAGACCCAGGCAGGACGGTCTCGGCGGGACGAGACTCAGGCAGGACGGTCTCGGTGGGACAAGACTCAGGCAGGACTGTCTTGGCGGGACGAGACCCAGGCAGGACGGTCTCTGCGGGACGAAACTCAGGCAGGACGGTCTTGGTGGGAAGAGACTCGGGCAGGACGGTCTCGGCGGGACGAGACTCGGGCAGGAGGGTCTCGGCGGGACGAGACTCGGGCAGGACTGTCTCGGCGGGACGAGACTCAGGCAGGGCGGTCTCGGCGGGACGAGACTCAGGCAGGACGGTTTCGGCGGGACAAGACTCAGGCAGGACTGTTTTGGCGGGACGAGACTCGGGCAGGACGGTCTCGGCAGGACCAGACTCAGGCAGGACTGTCTTGGCGGGACGAGACCCAGGCAGGACGGTCTCTGCGGGACGAGACTCAGGCAGGACGGTCTCGGCGGGACGAGACTTGGGCAGGACGGTCTCGGCGGGACGAGACTCAGGCAGGACTGTCTCGGCGGGACGAGACTCAGGCAGGGCGGTCTCGGCGGGACGAGACTCAGGCAGGACGGTTTCGGCGGGACAAGACTCAGGCAGGACTGTCTTGGCGGGACGAGACCCAGGCAGGACGGTCTCTGCGGGACGAGACTCAGGCAGGACGGTCTCGGCGGGACGAGACTCGGGCAGGACGGTCTCGGCGGGACAAGACTCAAGCAGGATTGTCTCGGCAGGACGAGACTCAGGCAGGATGGTTTCGGCGGGACGAGACCCAGGCAGGACAGTCTCGGTGGGACGAGACTCAGGCAGGACAGTCTCGGCGGGACGAGACTCAGGCAGGACAGTCTCGGCGGGACGAGACTCAGGCAGGACAGTCTCGGCGGGAGACTCAGGACCGGGAGTGATTTCAGGAGAGACGATGTGCAGATCGGGTGTTATGGCGAGCCACAGGAGGAAGCTCTCCAGACATCTGGAGAGTGCCTCTCTCCAGTCCAGACCGGAGAGATCTGGGAGTTCCCTGGGGTCAACCGCCTTAGCCCCCAGCTGGTAACACGCCTTAATCGTCTCATCACTTAGGGAGCAGGAGACAGCGAGAGGAAAAAACTTCCATGTATAGTCGAACAGATCATGGCTATCCAGGGCCAAAGCCGCGATCTGTCCAGCGACCTCCCAGCTCATGATGTGGTCGGTTCTTCTGTCACGGGTGTGGTGCGGGCAGAAGCTGAGTCAAAAGGCTCCCGTTTTGGCATCCCCACCAGATTTCGTCATGAGTCATTTTGTACCCACCACTTTTTGAAACATTGAGGCACGGATGTACCTAATACAAATAAATAAAACATCTCCAGTTAACTAGAAGAGCATTCATTTAATTTGCTATTAAATAAGAGATCTAGCGCTAAAATGTGTTGCTTTTTAAATCAAGCTGAGCGCGCGTTGCCGCTGCTATCAGTGTCATGGATACAGTGTTCTCTTGTGACTCGCGCAGTCTTCACTCGGACGCGCTCTTCAATCTATCGCCGTTGTGGAGACTCTCTATTCATTCCAGTGAAATTACAAAATAAAATGCACACAAACGTGTCCCTGCTTGATATAGACTGTCTGTAACCACTGATAAACATATTCAGTTTTGATGAGAGGAAAAAAAAACTGTACGAGTGCGGATTAGAACCGGTAACCTCTGACACGCTTGGCAAAAGATCTCCCACCAGACCATTTAAGAACTCAAACAAAATTTGCAGATCGATGGATTTATTTACGGGTTGAGCAGAGAGGCTGCACAGTTTGACAAGTTTGTACCCAGCCCTTCTGAAAATGCACTTACGAATGCGTCTCTGTCCCCAGCACATTTCAAACCAAACTGACGCCCGTGTGCCCTTCTACAGCATCTCAGACACAATGAGTCTCATTCACACAGTCCAGACCACATTCACTCAGCCGCTCTACGCTGTGTTTGGATTAGATAGACAGACAGCGGTGAAACTGTCTAACCGATTAAATAATTCATATATTCTATAGATTCTTAATCCAGATTAGGGCTGCACGATTAATCGCACGATATTGTTACGCGCATCTAATCAGTAAAGCCGGTTCCTTGATTAGAAGTAAATCGCCTTCACCTGCTTTCAGATGGAGCGGCATTTACTACAAAGAGCCGTAGTTAACTGACAAGCTGAGCCAAATCGCGTTAAAATCGAGGACATATCGCCAACGATATTTAATGCAATATGGCTCAGCTTGTCAGTTAACTACGGCTCTTTGTACACAGCAAAAACTCAGTGTTAAATTAACACACCTGGGAGTGTATATGAGTCCACACTGAAGAGTGTTAAAGTTAATGAGATATTTAAGTGATTAATTGAGTGATGATTGAGCATTATTGAAGACACCTGATGTTAACAAGCAGAATCACTGAAGGAGAAAACCGGAATTTCAGGTCACCATTATGGAGATGAGTGTTTACTTTAGTTGGGCTCTTGACCCTTTTATTATTAACTTTAGATTTTGTTCGGCTGTTGTATCTGAGTTATAACTGCCAGATGAACAAAGAAAAAAAATGATCTAATGGTGTTGGTTATATTATGACATTCATCATTTGAACTAAATGTTTGTGATTAATGCTGTTGGTTACAGCATAACTGAGATTCTGCATAAATATCCAGAATTTGAGATGTAATATGAAGGATTTCTTAAAAGTTGTAAAAAAAAATCTTTCTTTTAGGCAGACACAGATATCAAGATTCAGTCAATGCATCTCAACAATGGTGACGAGCAGAATATTCAATTAGGAAAAGTAAATTACATAGACAATTCAGATCATAATTTATTCATACCGCAATGCATGATGGAAGCCATTAATGAGTTGTGATTGGTGGCAACAAGGATTATTATTGTCACCACGGTTGAGATTCACAGGCTGATTATTGATGTCTGTGTTTCTAAATAAATGCATTTGAAAGTGATTTGATCAGAACAATTTTTATTAAATGTTTTTTGGATTATAAGAGAAATATAATTATCATATGCTGTAGAACCACTAAACTGTTGCTATCAAGTTAAACCAGATCATCTGAATGAGTTTCATTTTTCAGATCACAGCATGATTATGCCAGAACACAACCAACACTATCAAATCACACTTGTCTTTGTTCATTTGACTGTAATAAATCAATAACAGCCGACAAACAGAATTTAAACTTAAAGTATAAGGATCAAGAGCCCAACTAAAGCAAACACTTATCGCCATAACGGTGGCTTACAATTTTAGATTTTCTCCTTCAGTGATTCTGCTTGTTATCATCAGGTGTCTTCAATAATGCTCAATCATCACTCAATTAATCACTTAATTATCTCATTAACTTTAACACTCTTGAGTGTTAATTTAACACTCATATCTGCATCATATCGTCCATCTGAAAGCAGGTGAAGGTGATTTACTACTAATCAAGGAACCGGCTTTACTGATTAGATGCGCATAACAATATCGTGCGATTAATCGTGCAGCCCTAATCCAGATCTTCTTGGGGCTTTATTTCCCAGAATGATGATGTCATGAGGCGTATTTAAATACCACTACACAAACTAGATATTTTTAAAGGGTTTTCAAACTTGATGTAGCCTCTCTGTATATCAAAAGTGTTGTATTTTCCTGCATGTTCATAATACACAAGTCTGTCATTTCTCTTTTGCTGACTCAGTTGTTTGTTTAAAAGAAATTGTATAAAAGGCTCTGACATTTCTGGGTGCCTGCTGCTTTAAGACTCATCTTCTGTGGTTACGGTAGAGGAAGTGTGTAGCTAGTGTGTTTGCTATAGTGGGAACGGGAGAGTGTTCAAGTTTCAACAGCATCGTTTAACCCACGTACCTGTGTTGAGTAGCCTATTTAGTTCCTCTTCAATGATCCAGCTTCCAATATTCCATGTGTTGAGTTATGACGAAAAGTAAGTGACTGTCACTTTGTTGTGTTTATGTTTCTATATTGTAAAATTACCGTGCATTAACATGTGCCCAGCGTGATGAGTGAGATTTCTAGTTTTAGAACAATGTTCATGCTGTAAAACACTGCAGGAAATAATAAGTTAACTGGTGTGAGTCTTCTGATGTCGAAGTTATGAAGTAACGTTTATAACATTGAGTTAAGAAAAGTTAATATCGTGCTCAGGAGACCATGTGCGGACGCTATTGTGTAATAGCCTTGTTTGGTCAGAGGGTGTCGCCATTGCTCCTTCTGTAAACTCCTTTTAATACAGTCTCTTGTAAACTGGTCAGTGAGATGAGTCCAAAGAGTAATATCCTCATTTATGTAATTGTAGATTATGTTTAAAGGGGCATAGCAATGTTTATTGAGATATTTATGTTTGATTATCCTGATTTGTATTCTGTGTGTGTGGATTTATTATTCACATTGCATAGTAATTTAAGTACTGTAACTGTTTAAATGACAGTTCCTAATGGTGATTTATTTGTTTTTATCAGACTATAATGACAATGCTGGATATTGGAATGTTCTGATGAGTACTGCTGGAGCTCAATACAGTTGAAAGGAAAGAAATTACATCTCCTCGTCTTTATTCCTGTGTCCTGAACGATACACCATCCTGTTTACTGGCTGTAAACATTGATGAACTTGATTACCTGTAAACATTGATGAACTTGATTACCTCAGTAACATTGGTCCTTCGAGCCGGATAGCAGTATTCAGGATGGAGTCAGATTAGGGCTGGGCGATATATCGCACGATATTGTTATGCGCATCTCGTCAGTAAAGCCGGTTCCTTGATTAGTAGTAAATCGCCTTCACCTGCTTTCAGATGGAGCGGCATTTACTACAAAGAGCCGTAGTTAACTGACAAGCTGAGCCATATCGCGGACGTATCGCCAGCGACAATTAATGCGATATGGCTCAGCTTGTCAGTTAACTACGGCTCTTTGTACACAGTAAAAACTCCAGTGTTAAATTAACACTCCTGGGAGTGTATATGAGTCCACTCAAGAGTGTTGAAGTTAATGAGATAATTAAGTGATTAATTGAGTGATGATTGAGCATTATTGAAGACACCTGATGTTAACAAGCAGAATCACTGAAGGAGAAAAACTCAAATTGTAAGCCACCGTTATGGCGATCATTGGTTGCTTTAGTTGGGCTCTTGACCCTTATATTATTAACTTTAGATTTTGTTTGGTTGATGTATCTGAGTTATAACTGCCAGATGAACAAAGAAAAAAGTGATCTGATGGTGTTGGTTATATTATGACAGTCATCATTTGAACTTTATGATTTTGATTTATGTTGTTGGTTACAGCATAACTGTGATTCTGAATAAATATCCAGAATTTTAGCTATAATAAAAAGGATTTCTTAAAAGTTGTTTCTAAAAAAAAAAAAGAAAAGTCTTTCTTATCGGCACTCACAGACTTCAAGATTCAGTCTATGCATCTCAACAATGGTGACGAGCAGAATATTCAATTAGGAAAAGTAAATTACATAGAAAATTCAGATCATAATTTATTCATATCGCAATGCATGATGGGAGCCATTAATGAGTTGTGATTGGTGGCAGCCACTGCAACATGCTTTATTATTGTCACCATTGTTGAGATTCACAGGCTGAGTATTGATGTCTGTGTATTTATTTGAAAGTGTTTTGATCAGAACAATGTTTATGAAATATTTTGGATTATAAGAAACATACCTATACTCATATACGCTCTAAAATCCCAAAGTTGTTGCCAATAAGTTAAACCAAACTATCTCAATAAGATTCATTTTCAGATCACAGCATCATTATGCCAGAACATAACCAACACTATCAGATCACACTTTTCTTTGTTCATTTGACTGTTATAAATAAATAACAGCAGACAAACAAATTTAAAGTGACTGTATAAAGGTTAAGAGCCCAACTAAAGCAAACACTTATCGCCATAACGTTACAATTTGTGATTTTCGCCTTCAATGATTCTGCTTGTTAACATCAGGTGTCTTCAATAATGCTCAAACATCACTAAATTAATCACTTAATTATCTCATTAACTTTAACACTCTTGAGTGTTAATTTAAAGGTGCAATGTGTAAAAAATTTGAGTATCTATTAACAGAAATGCAATATGACATCCATAACTATGTTTTCAGTGGTGTATAAAGAACTTACTTAATAAACCGTAATGTTTTTATTACCTTAGAATGAGACATTTATATCTACATAGGCGCGGGAATCCCCTTCTATGAAGGTCGACATATTGTGACGTCATGTTTCTACCGTAGCCGACAGAGAACACACAGCGCTACAGAGCGCGTTTCGTCAATACCTTGAAAGAGAAGCCGCAGAAAGCTAGAAGCTAGCCATAAACACCGTGAGTAGTGACTTTTCCCTTGTCAGTGGTGTAAAATATGTAGTTGGATTGTTTCATGTAACTTAGTTCTTCTCCCTCGCTGTGTTATGGCTTTGCTATGTGGTGATAAATGTGCTGGTTACGTTCGTGAGATAGCTGATTAGTACTCTTGTCATTGACCGTAAAACAGTAACGTTACAGGAATCACCAACCCGTCGATCGCGGTCGACAAGTCGATCTTGGAAGCATTTTAAGTCGATCGCGAAGAGTTTTCAAAATCAGAGAAAAAAAAAGCCTATTCGTGTGTAGTAAACGGTGTCGAGGGGATGCGGAGGCGCGCGCGCTGTTACAATCATGCCATTTTGCGCGCACCTTTGGGCTCATGCGGACGCGTCGAGTTTAAACAAGGCTTTACGCTTTAACCAGCTCAGCCACAGTAACAGCTCATATTTAGCCAGCTAAACTTTTACTATCCTGTTAGAAAAAATATATAGTTGCATATAGTTTCATGTGTTTCTTCTCCCTCGCTGTATTATGGGTTTGCTATGTGGGGGAAATGTGCTGGTTACGTTTGTGAGACAATCAGCTGATTACTATTATTATATTATATATTAAGACCCTTGATCCTCACCTGACTATGGCTTTGTAAACTTTATCCATGATGTGGTTTATAATGGACTGTGGTACAGAAACAGTGACAATGTTACACATTCTTCGTGGCTTACTCTGGCTATTCTCTGCTGTCTCAGACGACGATATGTTTGTCCAGTTTCAGGCACCGTAGCTTCTTCGAAAGGGAGGGGTGAGCAGTGGGCTGAGCCATTAGTGCAACTCGCAACCGAACCGCTAGATGTCGCTAAAAATCACACACTGCACCTTTAACACTGGAGTTTGTGCTGTAGAGTAAATGCCGCTCCATCTGAAAGCAGGTGAAGGCGATTTACTACTAATCAAGGAACCGGCTTTATTGACGAGATGCGCATAACAATATCGTGCGATATATCGCCCAGCCCTAAGTCAGATGAAGAGATGTATCCTGATGTTAGACCTAAACGTCAAATACGTCGACCTGCCAGACTTCAGGACTTCGAAGTGGACTATATGGGATATAGTCAACGAGATCAGTTACAATGGGGCCTGACATCCCCTGCCTTGGATAGGAGGGTGTTCTTCACTCGGGAGGGTCCAGACCAGATGACTCCCTTCCAAACAGCCCACCCTCACTCTAGTGGCTTCCCTGGGAATGCTGCTCACCCTGAGATTCCTCAGCTAGCCCCAGACCACAGCCAGAGGAGAGATTTGGATGGGTTTATCCAGCCTGCGCGAACACCCTCATCCCATCAGAGCCCATATCTGGATTCTCGTTTCTCGGAGGAAATCAGAGCTATTCGAGAGGAGAATACTAAGCTGCTCCAAACACAACAGGCCTTCCAGATTGGCATACAGGAACTCAATGAAGCACGGCGCGAGATGAAAGAGCTACTGAAAGTAGCCCGCTCACTGAGAGCAGACCTGGCCCAAGTTAATAGCACCACCTCAAACTACAGTAACCCCAGATCTCCACAAGCCGGTGCTGTAGCCTCAAGGAGTTTCGCTGTAGCAGCACACTCGAAGGAAATGGAGGAGGAGGACTGGCCTGATCCTCCACCCTGGCCTGAACCTGATGAGAACCTGTCGAGAGGCATGTGCAATCTCAGGGTCGAGGAACAAGGGCTAGACAGTAGCCAACTCAACTTTCCCCCTGAAGCTAGAGTATGTATGCCTTGTAAGCCTCCACTGCCTCCTCAGCATCCCGCTCCTGCTTCTGATAAAGGGATGTCACCATACCTTTCTACACGACCCTCTCAGCTGCTCACACACCCTGCCCCAGCCCATGCACCTTTAATGCAATCAGCGCCTGCTCGAGCCTACCATCCCTTAGCAGCCACTGGAGCGGTACATGGCATGCCGCCACCTAATCAGTATATGCAGCCACCAGGGAATGAACAAGTGTATCGAGGGCCCCAACCCACAATCCCAAAGTTTATTCACCCGGATCCCAGTGAGTTTGCACGGCTTCACATAGCTCTAGAAAACCTACTCCCATCTAATGCTACAGAACTCTTCAAGTATCAAATACTTGTGGATCATTTAAAGCTGGAGGAAGCTAAGCTTATAGCTGATGCCTATCTAAACTCACCAACCCCCTATAGTGACACTATGTCAGCCCTCCATGATAAATTTGGTCAGCCTCATCAACTTGCCTTAAAGAAGATAGCAAGTGTTCTAGAAACCCCCGAAGTAAAGCGTGGTGATACTATGGCATTCCAGAAGTTCTCTCTCCAGATACAATCTTTAGTGGGCTTGTTGCAGACTCTGGGTCCTGAAGGGGAAATCGAACTCAACTGTGGCTCACATGTTGCTCGTCTGCTGAGTAAGCTCCCTCCAGAACAGCGAGCTGATTTCCGTCGACATCAGTTCAAGCAGTTAGGAGCGACCCATACTCTACGTGATTTGGCAGAATGGCTCCGCTATGAATCATGGTGTCAGGGCTTCGACAGTCAGGCTACTGGACGCAGCATGAAGGAAAGGCAGAACGTGAAGACTGATGGTCGTCCTGGAAGACAAACGGTGACCGTCCTACATGGAGCTGGCGAGTCGGCAGAGACAGCCTCTTCATACCACAAAGAGAGTTCAGCCAACAGAGGGGCCAAGAGTAAAGCCTACTGTGCCTATTGTGAGAGTACTGAGCATTATCTCAGTCAATGCAGTGCTGTCACCAAACTCTCCAAAGACCAGCTTAGAGAGTGGATACGGGTTAACAAGCGGTGCTGGCGCTGCGCACGAACTCATCAAGCAGCTCAGTGCACATTGAAGAAACCCTGCAACATCTGTCAGGGAAAACACCTACTGGCTCTTCATGAGATAAATACAAGAGCAGAGAGGGGCAATAAAGAAGTAGCTGTTAAAGAAGAGAGCTGCTTAATCAGCTCTGGGGCTGACTCGCTCTACCTGGACAGACCTGGAGCCGGGAATCGAGTCATGTTAAAGGTCGTCCCTGTGCTTGTACATTATGAGGACCGGACACTTGACACCTTTGCGTTCCTCGATGATGGGTCAGAGAGGACCATGTTGTTGCCAGCAGCAGCTAAGTTTCTGAGGGCAGTCCTGAAGCTCTTCCTCTGCGTACAGTTCGTCAGGACATCCAGATCCTCCATGGCCACACAGTGTCTTTCCGTGTCTCACCAGCTGCAAACCCTCACACCAGCTATAAGATCAATGGTGCCTTCACAGCTGGCCGCCTCAGCCTAGCACAGCACACTTACCCTATTGACCGCCTGCAGAGGAAATACAAACACCTAAGTGGCATTCCCCTACCTGCCTTAAGAGATGCTCAGCCAACACTCCTTGTAAGCTCCAACAACCCTCAGCTGATAATACCTGTCGAGCCAGTCAGACTTGGTCCACCAGGTGGCCCAGCCGCAGTCCGCACCAGGCTTGGGTGGACTCTTCAAGGCCCTATCCCATTCATGGGGCGGCAAATCCAACCTGCACAGTGTCTGTTTACTTCATCTACGCCACCAATGGATGAGCTTTACAAGCATGTTGAGAGGCTCTGGCAAGTAGACACTGTACCTTACCGACACGAAAGAGAGGTGACTCGGTCAAAGCAGGATCAGCAGGCCGTAGCATTGCTTGAAGCCAAGACTGTCCGTACTAATTTGTTTTTTTTCTTCATATTTATTTATACAGGTAAGTTGACTGAGAACGAGTTCTCATTTACAGCAATGACCTGTGTAGGTCACACAAAAAAGAAA
Source organism: Gila robusta (assembly GCA_030770095.1). Classification (NCBI taxonomy): domain Eukaryota; kingdom Metazoa; phylum Chordata; class Actinopteri; order Cypriniformes; family Leuciscidae; genus Gila; species Gila robusta. The sequence goes on from JAVALU010000467.1 coordinate 19,569, forward strand.
GAAATACAGCCAAAAGTACAATATACAGCAAAACAACAAATAAAATAAAACAATAAAAGAAAACAAAAACAATCACAAAAAACAAACACAATCAGTAATAAAATGATCCTTGAGCAGACGTCTAAAATCCCGTAAAGGAATCAGATCATTCAGTCTAAAAGTGCATTGTAATTCATTCCAAGTGTGAGGGGCAGAAAAATTAAAAGCAGATCTACCCAATTCAGAGGAGATCTTTGGGATCTGAAGTAAAAGCCATCTATGAGCTCTAGAACCAGACCTTCTAACAGCTAAAAGTGAATTAATATAAGATGGTAGTTTGTGCAAAAGAGCTTTGTACACAAAAAGTGCAAAGTGCATTTCTCTACGAGATTTTAAAGGCAGCCAATTAAGTTTCTGATAAAGTATGCAATGATGGGTATTAAACCTGTCACCTGTGATAAAACGAATAGCGCTATGATATACAGCATCAAGAGGTTTTAGAACAGAAGCAGAGGCATGAATATAGATTGTGTCTCCATAATCAATGATAGGTAAAAAAGTAGATTCAACTATTTGTTTTCTATTATTTAGAGTCAAACAGGATTTATTTCTATAAAAGAAACCCACTCTAACTCTTAGTTTCTTTACCAACTCATCAACATGCGTTTTAAAGAAGAGCCTGTCATCAATCCAAATCCCCAAATATTTATAGACATAAACACGATCAATAGAGGCACCATCCAATGTAGAAAAACCTAAATCATCACCTATTTTCTGTTGTTTCTTTGAAAAAAGCATATACTTGGTTTTGCCTACATTAACTACCAGTTTCAATTCAACAAAAACCTTCTGTATAGCTGTAAAGGCAGATTCTAGCTCAAAATGGGCCTGGTCAGCTGTAGGGGCAATAGCATAAATGACTGTATCATCAGCATAAAGGTGAAGTTGACAATTTTTTATAGATGTACCAATATTATTGATGTAAATCGAAAAAAGAACTGGACCTAAAATCGATCCCTGTGGGACGCCCTTCAAAAGCTCAAGAAAACCTGAATTGACACAATCAGTGGAAACACATTGTGTTCTATTTGTCAGATAATTTTCAAACCATCTACAGGCCGCCAAGTCTAGTCCAATTAATGACAATCTATTTAGAAGTAAAGAATGATCCACAGTGTCAAAGGCCTTAGATAAATCTATAAACAAGGCTGCACAATGCTGCTTTTTATCCATACCACTTATAATGTCATCCAGTACCCGAGTAGCAGCTGCGATGGTGCTATGACCAGGTCTAAAACCTGACTGATATGATTTCAAAATGCAATGTTCGTCTAAAAAGGAGCGCAACTGCAGATTTACTATTTTTTCAAATATTTTCACAAGACATGAAAGCCTAGAAATGGGTCTATAATTGTTTAAATCTATAGGATCACCACATTTAAAAAGTGGACGAACCATGGCCGTCTTCCAAACCTTAGGAATTGTTCCTGTTATCAAGGATAAATTAAAAATGTAGGCTAGTGGCTCAGCAATAATAGTTGCAGCAAGCCGCAAAAGACAAGGATTTAGATCATCTGCTCCAGTAGCAGTTTTTATATCAATAGTTAAAAGAGCTTTAAAAACTTCCTCAGAGCTAACCCATTGAAATGAAAAAGATGGGTCCACTACTTCATCTGACAAAATAATGGAAGAGAGAGCCATTTCTCTTATCTTAGTTCTAGCTACACAATCAGACCTTTCTGGGAGCACCACATCATTACAAGTTCCACCCTCAAACAAATTACCAGCTGTAACAAAATGTTGATTAAACGCATCACATATTTCAATTTTGTCATTTACAGTTTTAGAATGAAATGTAATCGTATTAGGCAGAGAGGAGTGGCAACTTCGTTTTAGGTTTTTTATGGCTTTCCAAAATTTTTTCGGATCTCCTTGACTACTAGAAATTGTATTCAAATAATAACTTGACTTTGCCTTTTTCACAGAGATGGTGCACTTGTTTCTGAGTTGTTTAAATGTAAGCCAGTCACTACATAGTCCAGTTTGCCAAGCTTTAGACCAAGCTTTATTTCTTAACTGCAATAATTCTGAAAGTTCTCTAGTGAACCATGGGTTTATCCTGTCTTTAGTTCTATAAGTCTTCATAGGAGCATATTTGTCTGCCACTGAATTAAAAATACTTTTAAATGTTTCAAAGGCCAATTCCACATCTGAAATATTAAAAACACATGATAAATCAGTATAATAAAGATCACGGAGAAATCCTTCATTATCTAATTTATTTAAACTCCTTTTTGTAACGAGTCGGGGTTTGGTTTTAATTAATTTAGTATTTCTAACACAAACTATAGGAGAGTGATCACTAAGATCCATAGCAAAGACACCACTATGAGGGTATTTATGAGGATTATTCGTAAGGATTAAATCTATCAGAGTTGATCTTGAAGGGTCTTTTAAATTAACTCGAGTAGGTTCCAAGATCAGTTGTGACAAGTTCGTTTCAACACAGGCTGTTCTAAAATAAGCAGAAGAAGGGGATAACCAATTTAAATTAAAATCACCAAGTATCACAATCTCATTTTATAAAAAAGGAGTAAGTAATTCAAAAATAGAGGTGACTGCTTCCTGTGTAGCAGATGGAGGACGATAAACTCCAACAACAAAAACAATCACATTACAAACGATTCCAACATTAATAACAAGAAGCTCAAATTGTTTAAGAACAGACATACTAAAAGATTTTGTGGCCTTAAAATCCTTATGTACATACATACAGACACCTCCACCCTTTTTTGCTCTGTCACATCTAAAGACATTATAATCATTAATTGCAATAACATCATCACCATCAGAGGATTTAAGCCAGGTTTCAGAGCACACTAAAATGTCAGGTTTAGAATCATGTACCCACAAGTCTAGCATGTCAAGTTTAGGGATAATACTTCGGACATTAATGTGCATTAACCCAAGACCTTTTCTTGTTTTAAAATCAGAAGGGCCATATGGTGTTTGTAAAGGAGCTAATATAGGCAGATTACAAGTGCTTACATTACTAAATAAATTAATGAATATAAGATTGTTATGCCTAGCATAACTAGATAGCCCAGGTGTATCTATAGGTCTATGAGAAAAGCGCTTTGAAATTATGATAGGGATTACTTGCCCAGGAATTAAGGTGTTAGCCATTGTAGTACCACATCTAACTATATGTGAATTCATTAATGAACAGCTAATATTGTCAATATCCACCTTTGCTTTAGGAGTCCTAGCAATATCCCTTCAACTGATTGTGTTCAGAAGGAAGTCAATATGAGAAGACAGTAGGTGGGCCCCTTTTTCATTTAGGTGATGCATATCACGACTAAAAAGTTCATATTTTCCCCAAAAAGAATCGAAATTATCAACAAAGGGAAATCCATTATCTTGACAATAATTTTGTAACCATACATGGAGAGACCACAAGCGGCTGAATTTCTCACCTCCTGTTCGAAGAGAAGGAATAGGACCAGAAACAACAGGTAGCATCCCTGCTTCTTGGATAAAGCCAAATAGATTTATAAAGTCTGTCTTTAGACTCTGTGAGTTTCTGTCCATGACGTCATTAGAGCCAATATGAATAACAAATCGTTCTATGTTAGGGAGTTGCTTATTTATTGTAGGAAATACTGCAATTAAATCCTTTACCTTTGCTCCAGGATAACAGAGAATTCTGGCATTGGGGACTTTAACTTTGCAAACCATTGAACTTCCAGCAATAACTGTGCTTGGTGTAAGTTGCACACGGGGCACACCAGCTGCTGCAATTAACGTCTTGTTGATATTATCTTTTTCTTTGGGCCGAACTGAACAATCAACTTCACGAAGCCCAGGAGAAACACAAGGCGAAAACAAACCTGGGTCATCTCGCTCTCGCTCTCCACTGCACAATGCGTTTTCCCTGGATATGGCCGAGGTAGGATCTGATGCACCCATGTTCACTTCCTGAGTATCGCACAGTGAAGCAAAGCGATTTTGAATTCGGACAGGATCATCCTCCAATAATGGAGATGGACGAAACAGGGACTTTCCAGGGGGTATTAAAAGAGAATTACCAGCTTTACGTTTTCTCCTTGTAACGTTCGTCCAGCTGTTGATCGACGGAGTGGAAGAGACAATTTTCTCCGGAGGTAAAACATCCTCTTCAACCAGCGTAGAATTAATAGTAAGCAATTGTTTCTGATGTCCTCGAAGTTTGGAAATTATAATGTTTCTTTCTTGTATCTTTTCCTGTAACTCAATTACCATTTTTTGTAATTCATCAATACACTTGCAGTTCTCACAAATAAATGTTTGCCCAACGGCAATTGGGCTATATTGAACATGATTCAAAACTTTGCCCATTTGGCAGACGCCACAAGTAATTGCTTTAAAATCATCCAAAGTGTTAAAAAAGTCATCCTCGTGGAAATAAGAGCCATCAGATGAGCGGCTTCTGGCTATATCATGATTCATGCTTGACTCCTTGGTTCTTGACTCCTTCTCGATATCTTGTAGTCTATGTCCTAGGATTTGGAGGACGTGAAAATGAAATTGAAATTTATCTCCTAACTCACTGATTTACGTTAATCCACAAGCAGATGAGGAGGGGATGGGACAAAAGAATCAATAGCCTTCTTTTCCTATCAGTCTCTATTGATTCAGTGTGCAGGTTGAATCTTGGCCACACTACTTCACTGATCACTGCTGCCCTTCCAAGCATGGAAGCAGGAAATCTGCCTTCTACTCAGGGACTAATGTAGATGGAATTCTCAGGTATGCCACACCATTGCTGTGCCATGCAAGCATGCCACCTCTGCACTCTCCAAAGGAGTCAGTTATGCTCATGTTACGTAGTACTGAGAGGCGACTCTTAAAGGACCCCAAGCTAGCGGAAGCATACAAGATGGAAATGCAGAAGCTCATTAAAGCAGGTGCTGTGAAGGAAGTCACTGAGGAGACCTCTACCAAAGAAGGATGGTACATCTCACATCATCTCGTCAGCCACAACGGAAAGAATCGCCTTGTCTTTAACTGCTCTCACCAGTACTTTGGGCAGACCCTGAACCAGTACCTGCTACCTGGCCCTACCCTTGGTGCCCCCTTGCTGGGAGTCTTAGGGTGATTTCGTGAACATCCCATAGCGGTTAGTGGAGACATTAAGGGAATGTTTCATCAAGTCCGCCTCATCCCTGAAGATCGCCCTCTTCTAAGGTTCCTGTGGCGGGACCTGAAAGTGGAAGAGCCCCCAAGAACATTTGAGTGGCAAGTTTTGCCTTTCGGCGCAACCTGCAGCCCGTGCTGTGCGACATACGCCCTGCAGCGCCATGTTGTTGACCACTGCCAGCCGGACGATGACCTGAGATTCTCGGTTGAGAACTGTTTTTACGTTGATAACTGCCTGCAGAACATGTGTACGCCAGGTGAAGCCAAACTGCTAGTGGATCGGCTCAGGGGTCTTCTGACTTCTGCAGGCTTTGAGTTGCGTCAGTGGGCTTGCAATGATCCAAGCGTCCTGAGCCACTTGCCTCAAGAGGCCAGATCTGAAAGCCTGGACCTGTGGCTGGCACAGGATAAGTCCAACCCTCTGGAGTCAACACTCAGCTGGAATTGGGCAACCGACTCCTTGAGCTACAAACATAGGCCTGTGACCTATGAGGTACCAACCCTGAGAAACATTTACAGAGTTCTAGCTACTCAATATGATCCCTTGGGTTACATGTTACCTTACTCCACTTGAGCAAAGCTCATCATTAGGCAGCTGTGGGATAAGAAGCGAGGTTGGGATGATTCTAACTTACCCTCCGAACTCCTGCAAGCCTGGTCCAGCTGGGAGGCTGAACTTGAGTCCTTACCTATCCTTACCTTTCCACGTGCATATGTTCCTGCGGACGCCAACCTTAAGGGTGCCATCCGTGAGGTGCACATCTTCGCAGATGCCTCTGAGCAAGCTTATGGAGCTGTAGCCTACATGAGAACTGAGGACAAGGAAGGCCAGATCCACCTGTCTTTCATCCTTGCTCGTTCACGAGTAGCTCCAAGACGTCTGCATTCCATACCACGCCTGGAGCTTTGTGGAGCTCTGGTTGCAGCGCAGCTGGCTCGTGTCCTTGAGAGGGAACTTACCTTGACAGTGGCTCGAACTGTGTTGTGGTCAGACTCCACTACAGTACTAACCTGGCTACACTCCCAGTCTTGCCGCTACAAGGTCTTCGTGGGCGCCAGAATAGCGGAGATACAGGAGTTAACAGAGAAGTGCACTTGGCGCTACATGGACTCGGCGAACAATCCTGCTGATGATCTGACGAGAGGGAAGACCCTGGAGGCCCTAATAGATCCCAACCGATGGTCTCAAGGACCTCCCTTCCTTCTCCAGAACCCAGCCACCTGGCCAGAAAGACCCAGCACCGAGCCATTTGAGGACCGAGCGGAACTCTGGAAGGCCACATTCTGTGGAGTAACGGTTACCTCACCAATGTCGATCAGCAGGGATGACAAGGTGTACCACACCTGGCAGGAGCTCATAGATGCCACTGCTCAAGAAATCCTAGGACAAACCCCTTCCAGTTCACCGCCTAATGCTGAAGAGCACCAACAGGCAGAGATGATCGTTCTCCAGCGAGCCCAACAACAGTCATTTCCAGAGGACTATAAACTCCTTGCAGCAGGGAAACCCGTCTCACCTGGGAGTCGATTACTTACCTTGGCTCCGGAGTTAGATAAATCCACAGACCTCATAAGAGTAGGAGGTCGGCTCCGACGTTTGGAAGGTCAAGACGACTTGACATTGCACCCTGTTGTCCTGGATGCCTCACACCCAGTTACACGCTTGCTTATCCAAAGGTACGATAGCAACCTGCATCATCCTGGTCCAGAGCGAGTCTTTGCAGAGATGCAGCGGTCATTCTGGATAATCCATGGAAGGGAGGCGATTCAGCCGAATGTCAGCGCTGGAGAGCTCAGCCTTCCATTCCCCGAATGGCGGACCTTCCCGCAGCTCGTCTCCGATTACACAAACCAGCCTTCCACTCCGCTGGTGTGGATTGTTTTGGGCCCATGTTTGTGAAGATGGGCAGACGCCAGGAGAAACGCTGGGGGATAATATTTAAGTGTTTAACAACCAGGGCGGTACACTTGGATCTCCTCAGAAATATGGATGTGGATGCTTACTTGATGGCCCTAAGACGGTTCATCGCCAGAAGAGGGACACCTGCAGAGTTGTTGTCGGACCAGGGGACCAACTTTAAAGGAGGAGAACGGGAACTTAGAGAGGCTTTTGCCAGTATGGAGCCAACCTTGCAGAAACGACTCGCGCGTCAGAGGATTAAGTTCCAGTTTAACCCCCCAGCAGCGCCACACTTTGGTGGAGTGTGGGAGAGAGAGGTCCGCTCCGTCAAGTCTGCACTTTATACCTGTGTGGGGGCCCAACCTGTTCATGAAGACGTCCTTCTTACAGTTCTCCTGGAAGTTGAGGCAATTCTCAACTCTAAACCATTGGGTTATGTATCTGCCGACATTGCGGATATCGACCCTGTGACACCCAATAGTCTGCTTATGGGGCGTCTTCATGAAGACGTCCTTCTTACAGTTCTCCTGGAAGTTGAGGCAATTCTCAACTCTAAACCATTGGGTTATGTATCTGCCGACATTGTGGATATCGACCCTGTGACACCCAATAGTCTGCTGATGGATCCCTCCCCCAAGTGGTCTATCCTGAGACGGAGATCCTGAGCCGCAGACGTTGGCGGCATTCACAAGTTCTTGCTGATCAATTCTGGTCCAGATTCATCAGAGAATATCTCCCTGGGCTGCAGACCAGACAGAAATGGCACTCCTCTTCTCCTGAACTACTGGATAAGGCCGTTGTCATGCTGGTGGACCCACAGCTACCTCGAGCCCTGTGGCCCATTGGACATGTAACCAAGATTCACCGCAGCGACGATGGGTGCATTAGATCCGCTGATGTGGACATCAGAGGACATGTGTATACTCGACCGGTAGCTCGGTTGGTGATGTTGCCAGCTTTCCTGTCGGGGGAGGATGATGCCTCTGTGAGCCCCCATCAGCCTGAATGATAAGCCTTTTAATGGAAGCAAATGTGCTTGCACATTTGGGGGCGGCTGTATAAAAGGCTCTGCCATTTCTGGGTGCCTGCCGCTTTAAGACTCTTCTTCTGTGGTTACGGTAGAGGAAGTGTGTAGCTAGTATGTTCGCTATAGTGGGAACGGGAGAGTGTTCAAGTTTCAACAGCATCGTTTAACCCACGTACCTGTGTTGAGTAGTTTATTTAGTTCCTCTTGAATGATCCAGCTTCCAATATTCCATGTGTTGAGTTAATGGCGAAAAGTAAGTGACTGTCACTTTGTTGTGTTTATGTTTCTATATTGTAAAATTACCGTGCATTAACATGTGCCCAGCGTGATGAGTGAGATTTCTAGTGTTAGAACAATGTTCATGCTGTAAAACACTGCAGGAAATAATAAGTTAACTGGTGTGAGTCTTCTGATGTCAAAGTTATGTAGTAACGTTTATAACATTGAGTTAAGAAAAGTTAATATCGTGCTCAGGAGACCATGTGTGAACGCTATTGTGTAATAGCCGTATTTGGCCAGAGGGTGTCGCCATTGCTCCTTCTGTAAACTCCTTTTAATACAGTCTCTTGTAAACTGGTCAGTGAGATGAGTCCAAAGAGTAATATCCTCATTTATGTAATTGTAGATTATGTTTAAAGGGGCATAGCAATGTTTATAGAGATATTTATGTTTGATTATCCTGATTTGTATTCTGTGTGTGTGGATTTATTATTCACATTGCATAGTAATTTAAGTACTGTAACTGTTTAAATGACAGTTCCTAATGGTGATTTATTTGTTTTATCAGACTATAATGACAATACTGGATATTGGAATGTTCTGATGAGTACTGCTGGAGCTCAATACAGTTGAAAGGAAAGAAATTACATCTCCTCGTCTTTATTCCTGTGTCCTGACCGATACACCATCCTGTTTACTGGCTGTAAACATTGATGAACTAGCCCTGCTTGATTACCTCAGTAACAGA
>JAVALU010000468.1:0-13661 GCA_030770095.1 Gila robusta
CGTTTTTGGATGGTAACCACACAAAGGAGTCTTTTTGTTTTTAAATGTGAGTTTTATAATTTAATTAGAAGCAATACATATTTAACAGCCCAAATATTAAATATTTAAGGAATCTATCCCTGCAGCCGGAACCGGAAGAGATCTGTCATCATTTACCATAATTGGGCAAGTAAGTGTGACGCATCTGTTCAGCTGGGTTGTTATTGGCTGTGACTTTATCGCAGAACTCGCTGTGATTGGACTATCTTTTAACCCATATAAAACGGCGCTTCATGTTACAAAGTATGTTTTGGTGTTATTATTACGTTAGTTATACATTAAGGTAACTTGAAAGTGTCTCTATGTTGTGAGAAATTTCTCCTTTACCGAGATCCCAACCCTAACCCTAAGCATATCTGCACATTTCAATGAACTACAGCACAATGTTTCCTGTTCCATTGATATAATGACAGAGATATGTGGGTAATGTAGTTTAAAACGTTTAGTAATGAAACAGTAAATGTTAAATAAATAATATCTTTAATGGGCAACTGGATATCTAAATTTGTTAATTGTGCAAACCTTTATGATATATATGAGGGATAGGTTGCAATTTGATATTTTACTGTGAGCACTTTTAAAATAACCTTTATGCCAGCTTGCCATATATGTCTGAAAACTGTGCCCAACATTATTTAGTAAACATAGCATAAGCAGTTGTCCTTCATATTGTCTCTTTGATACACTAACCGGACTTTGAGTTACAGCCATTTGAAATGTGCATTCTTTTGCTCTTCTGGGGGCCATTGCTGGGCCCCTGAGGGTGGACGGGCAGTACAGACTACACAGATTTTAGATTTTGAACTATTACTATATCACAAGGATAATGCACCATTCAGTAAAACAACAAAACCGTGCCAAAATATCCTTTTCACCCCCTCTGACTGCTGCTTATTTGCCTGACATCAGTAATGTCTATGCTTTCATTTTAAATGCAGTAGTAGATGTACTAGAATGATCAACATGGATCATCTTCAATTATACTTGAAGTGTTTATAGCAAACTAGCCCACTGCAGCCTCTTGTTATTCACACACCTTCTCTTTATTTCACTGAAAACTGGCATACATGCAAGTATGTGCAACTTTTGCTGCATTGTTGTCCCAAATATCATTAACCACAACAAAATGTTTATGTCCTAAGTAAAATAATTATGGTAATTAATTATATTTAGTTGTTTTTAAATTATGAACTAAACTAAATAAATAAGAAATTCAAATTTCTCAAATAAAATTCTGTCCCAAACACCACTTTCAATACACAATATTCACAATACTTTATTACACAACACTTTATTTGAGGACACAACATAAAGTTGATAAAGTAGCATAAAGACAAATGAGATTCAAGATAAATAACAATGAGCCTTCAAAAATACATTAACATCAAATTAATCCATTCACAACACTGCTGAAGCCACAACATGAGTGCCAGAGAATCATATTCAGTCACCTATGATACAGAAAACAGATTTTATTTTGTGTTGGAAAATAATGATTCATTATCACAGATAAACTGGTTTCTTGCTCTTCCCTGTACATGTCTCTATCGTGTTCGTGTTCTTCTTCCTCATCTAAACAGTTTGTTCAGTTGTAGTTCATATAGCGGTGAAATTGTATAAGACTACCAACTGAATATTACTTTCTAGCCCCTCCCATTCCGAGGGCGTTGTAACTCCTACGGTGGCCGTATTATTATGAGTAATCCCCCCCTCGCATTCGTCACGGTGCCACCAAGTAAAGGCGCGAAAGGCGAAGCTTGAATTTCCAGGTATGTCCCTCTTTGGCTAATGTATTTTCAAGATGGAGGCGCAACATGGCTGCCGCCATTCGAGCGACTCGCTCATATGTATTCTGAATGGCAGATTCTACACTTACGAGAGTACTTGATTAGTTGGTGGAAGTAATTACACATGAAGGAGCACATATAATTTTGAAAGAACAAAGTGTTTTTTTTGCAAAGAATCAACATAAAAAATTACACAGTGTAGCTTTATTTAAAGCAGTGATGGGCTACTCTGGCCCTCAGCGTCCACTGTCCTGCAGATTTAGCTCCAACCTCAAACCCTCCTGCCTATTGTCTACAAGTAAACCTGAAGACTTTGGTTAAAATTTTCAGATGTGCTCAATTAGGGTTGGAGGTAAACTCTCCACCTCAAAAAGGAGAACGCAAAAGAGCCAGAGTTGCCTGTTCCTTATTTAAATTTACAAAGCAGCAGTCAGTACATTATATAATATACACATTGAAGTATTATATATATATATATATAATATTGCAGCACATAATATAAGCTAAGTACTGAAGAAAAACAGTTTTAACCATATAAAAATCGAGTGATAATCTGTACAATGTAAAATTGTCAAGATCAAATTATGTAATACACAGCATTGTTTAAATACAAGACATACCAATGGCCACGCGCACCTTTCTGTCTTTGGGCACCAGATGTTCCTTCCTCACCCGAAATAAAGGACTTATTCGATTAGCTTGCGTTGATATAAGGACTGGTCTTCCTTCTCTGCTGTAAAACAAGAAAGTCTACTTACTCTATGTGCAATTACTATTGTTCTTGAAACATACCAATTAACACAGTTATAATTAAGTTAATTTACCATACGATTCAGGGGAGAACATTTGATGAGTAAATACTGACTGAAATATTGTAGAAACTTTATCTGGGAAGGGCTGATCACGGCAAGATTCACTGAGACTCACTAGTAGATCTTGTGAGGGTTGGTTCCTAAAAGAGCTGTTGAGTTTGATATTGTAGAGCTTTAAAAAAGATAATCCTGCAAAACAGAAAGGAAGGCAATTTTGCAAGTAGTCAGTTTATATATAACTGTAGGATTTATTTATGTAAGGAGTGTTGCATAATTATATATTAAAAGCATTTTTATGTAATAAGTTCACTGATATGTGAGCATTTCTATGAATAAAAGTATGTCTTTAATAGCAAGCAATAATCATATGAACTTAAAAAAGTGATTATGATAACATGATATAATATGTTACATGATAACATGTAAAAAAACAACAACATGATTTACATGCAAGCGGGACAGTTATCAGCAGTGTAACTGATCTGATTACGACAAAATAATCGAGTATCTGATGTCATGTGACAAGTCAAATTAGCTTTTCCACTCTTGTGGTCCAATTTGTAATAATTTAAATGAATACAATGCAATTAATATAACTTTTCTGACAGTGTATGGGACATCCGACTACTTTCCAGGCACAACTGATTTACAAATATGGTGATAAATATGTACAGGAATTGAGGCACTAGCCAATGACAGCATTAGGAGTAAAAGCTGCATGATTATGTACAAGTATTGTACGAATTTGACAACTTGTTAAATCTTGTGAATTATTAAGACTTTGAGACTATGTTTGTACTGATTGGGCTATGGGTTTTGTAAGAAAAGGTTTAAGAAACAACAAATGCTTGATAAAATGTTTGATTTAGGGTTAAAACCAACACATACATACCATTGCGAATATTTGCCTTTGTAGCTTTTCGTCTCCCATTTACTTCTCCTCAAACAATAATGAGCTGACTGAGTCCGAAAGGCCCTTTTGGTCTTTTCAGCTGAAAAAAAGAGAAAAGAAAATATCATTATATATAATATATCGGATTATTTAATGGAAAAATTACTGATTTACCTTACAAATTATTGTTGTTACATTATTAGACATTAAAAGCATGGCAAGTGTTGTGATTAATATGCATTTACAACAAATATCACTTTAAAACTACCAATACTGAGGTAAAAGCACGGACAGTTTTGTGGTTACTGTCCTTTTACCACACCTATCACAGTAAAACTAAGGTTACGGTGGTAAAAGCATGGTAAGTGTTGTGGTTACTGTGCATTTACAACAAATATCACATTAAAACTACAAATAATGTGGTAAAAGCATGGTAAGTGTTGTGGTTACTGTGCATTTACAACAAATATCACATTAAAACTACAAATAATGTGGTAAAAGCATGGTAAGTGTTAGCCTGGTTCAACCAGACTCTCGTACATTTCATTTGTACAGAGAGTCTGGCCTCTCTCCATTGAGAAACATTTACTTCCTTGTAGGCGGGTTCTCTGTTAAAGTTCAAAACTATTGGATCTGCCCAGTGTCACTCAGGATCTGCCATAGCCAATCGCTAACATGTGGTCGTGACGTATGTCATGCGCCAAAACCGGCCGAAAACAACAGAAAACAACAAGTCCGAATGATCAGAGGATTATGTTTACAATAAGATGTCTGTCAACGAGAGATGCAGGTTTTGTTCATCTAGGAACAATTATTAATTTGAAATGTATATTTGACAGTAAGGACAGTGATGTATTCATTCAACTGTTGAAGCTGGGTCTAATTATTAAAAATACGCCGCTGCGGTCGTTTCGGATCTGCCGCAAATGCTGTACTACAGTGAATGATCTGTCTCTATCTGCAGATGTGTAATAAACAACAATTTTTCATATTATGTCTTATTGTTTATTAATTACCTTAATTAATTATGGTCTTCAAAGTATGTGTTTGTACATTTTTATTTATGACATTTAGTTTTTTTATTAAAACAAATTAACCATTGTAATCTAAAACTGAAACTCAAATTATGGTCTTCAAAGTATGTGTTTTCACATTTTTATTTATGACATTTATTTAAAAAAAATTACAACAAATTTTAATGATTTACAACATGTAAAACTGACACACCAAGCATGCTCCTGCACGAGTACACAAAGGGGCTCAAAGTGAGCTATTCATCACAAGAATCACTAAATTTACTGTTCGGAATATGAGCTACTGACATGACTCCTGAGTGCATCTTCAACAACAGTTTAGCAGCCAGGACGCTTCCGAACACCAGGCTAAAGCGTCCGTCCAAAATGTAACGGTCATCATACACGCCGAGCTGCCCAGCACGAACTCCTAACTTTTCTGCGTCCTTCACTTGGTCCTCCATTAGTGCAACAAGAGGGGAGACGACAACAACTATCGGCTTTGCATCCCTATCGTTCGTCTTAGCTAACTCATTCACCACTAGCGGAGTGAGCTGGAAAATCAAACTTTTCCCGAACCCCTTGGGGAGGAGGGAGGGCCACAACATCATGGCCACCAACAAAACTTAGCAAACATTGTTCTTGCTCCGGCTTTAAATTCTGTATATTCGGCAGTTTTCCAACAACGGACTGAATAGCTTTTCTCACGTCTTTCTCCGCTGCCATTACTGAACTCCAACTCAAACTGACGCGCTACATCAACGTCATCGTTCTCAGCCACTCCCTCTATTCGCTGATTGGTCTTACAAAAAATTGATTTCTGGAAACCTAAGAATATACAGCAGTCCCAGACGTAGTACTGAAGGAAAATGAAATTGAGCGGAAGTGCGTAGGAGGGCGCAGCCAGGCTAGGTAAGTGTTGTGGTTAATATGCATTTACAACAAATATGACATTAAAACTACAAATAATGTGGTAAAAGTATGGTAAGTGTTGTGGTTAATATGCATTTACAACAAATATCACATTAAAACTACAAATAATGTGGTAAAAGCATGGTAAGTTCTGTGGTTACGGTCCTTTTACCACACCTACCACAGTAAAACTAAGGCTACTGTGGTAAAAGCAAGGTAAGTGTTGTTTTTACTGTGATTCTACTACAAATACCACTTTGGAACTAATTGTACTAACTTACTTTAAACCTAATATGAATATGATTAACTGATAGAAGGTCTAGGCCACTGATCTATATAGAATGACTGGATAGCTCATGACGTCATAAACAGTGAAGCCACCGTGCCGCCATATTGGTATTCCCTAGTGAGCTCACACGTTCTATTGAATCAATAGGAAATTTTATGATTTGACTGAAAAAACATTGCCTAACGAGACACAGTTTTTAAATCTAAAGTATCCCTGTACATTCTCACAACGCAAACATCCTAAGCATTTAAATGGGTATTTGTTTAAAGTCGGATTTTTTTCCAGCTTATTAAAAAACGGCAATTTCTTTGCAAAAGTAATACAAAGCTGTATGAGAACACTAGTCGGCCTTTACTGAAGAGCTATCTTCACAGGTAAGAAAAACAGTTTGATACTATTAATTATATAGTGAATGCTAAAGACCTATATTTTTGTGAATTGGTGAATATTCAGGTGAATATTGTTTAGTGGCCACAAATTAATAATACCTCAGGTTATACTAATTTGTTCCCTCGTTTTACTATATTGTGGCCACGTTGTAATTCGTTAAATCAAAACGAGGGAGGGAATTAGTTCAACGTGTCCACGATTTATTAAAACGAGGGAACAAAGTCGTCGTAACAACGAATTATTTAGATCAGTGGACAGGGCGCATAAGAACGAGCAGAGAAAGAGAGCCCCGGCCGCGCGCGCGCACTCTCTCACCGCCTTCAACGAGGTCGGAAGACCGATTGTGTTTTATAGATTAGTAGTTTGTTCATATAAAGTGTTTGCTTAGCAAGTACATGTTCAGGAAATGCATAATACAAATTGTATGGGTTAATGTAACGGTAAACGGACTCTGCACAAAGCTCTTTTGAAGCTATTAAATGGTGTCGCTATTGGACACTTAATTGTGACTATTGCTGCTCTGATGTTTCTTATAGGCTAACTTACTGTTGACTGTTTTATCGTTGCTTGTTAAAGAAGCAGCAGCATTACCGTTACTCTTGCCTCGGAGAAAACAACACGGGCATAGCGACAATTTTGCATATAAATAACTACTTATAGGGCTTGAATTACAACCTGTGGCAGTTTTTCTACGTCCTTTTGTAAACGTCGTTTTACACTTGTATGCTGCTCAGCGGTTCATCTTAAAAGTGCCGTCGGGCCTACCAATCTCTGTATAACGGGCGTTGGAGCCCTCTGCTGGTAGGGAATGGTAAGATGGCCGCTCGAACACTTCCGGTGGCTTCACTGCCTGATGGCAGTTTAGAACGTCATGAGCTATCCAGTCATTATATAGACCCCTTTTGCGCCGACGTCACAGTTACGTCACGGCGCTAGCTGGAGGCAAAACAAAGAGAAAACTGCAGGCGGCCAATACAAACCAGCACAGATTCAGCTACATAATAAGGAGCTTAAATGATTATTATTATTATTAAATGTCATCTTGTTGTGTTGTTGGGTGCTAGAATCAATGAAAAATGAATATGCCGTATCTGGAATTTTTATTTCTAGAAAATATTCACATCATTAAAATTGCACCGTAATGTCACTCTTTACATTGTCGTCTTCTTGGCGCTGGCTAGGCAGAACTGCGAATCGTACCACACAAGTCTTGTACATGACCATTCATCACATAGTTATAGGCATCTAAAGATTTATATGCCATCAGTTACTCTTTACGCATAGGTGTATAAGTCAGGCCACTCAACCGGAGGTAGCCTAGCGTTAACGTTAATCCTGTCAGATCGTCCATCCATTAAGTGAGTGTGTACGTGGGTCAGCCAATCTGGTTTCGTCCGTTAAAATTAACTTTTGCAAATAACAATCGCGGTCCTGGACAGTGAGTGACCTTGCACATTAAGATAAAATCGGATTTTCTCCAGTCATTGTTAAAAAACAAGCTAACAAAACTTGCAAACTAACGTTAGGGAAGCGGCCAGAGTGATCGTTCTGCAACCACCTAAGCTCCGCCCACAAAAAAACGTCACCATGTTTACCAACTGAAAAGGGGTCTATAGATCAGTGGTCTAGGCCTATAGCACGTCACGTGACAGACAGTGTTTAATCACCCTGTTTTGAATTAGAAAGCAATGAAACGCAAAGCCTCCGTGGAGATGACAGATAATGGAGTGACTGAACATGAGCTAATCTGATTCATTTCGACCATCAGAAAAGAGATTATATCAAACATTATTAGGACAGTGTATTTTCGACTACTTACCAACATCTGGCACACGTGAACTGATGCCAAATATCGCGATGTGTTCGGAAGGAGACTTCTTCAGCGCGATTTCCTACTGATAAAATTCGAGTAGTCGTTTATACTTTTTTTTTTTTAAATCAATAAACAGCAAAGCAGTCCAGCTTCCCTGGCAATAAGACCGAAATAATAACATTAAAAGAAATACATATATAAGATATCGTGAATAAATGTCGATTAAACAGCTTTCTCTGCTCCAGCCTGACTGGCAGAAAGAATCGTGCATTACATTAGTAAAATAAATAAATAAATAAATAAATATATAAAAATGCTGATATCACGAAAATAACGAAATAAACGTGTCAGTATCACGAACCAGTAGATTAAATGACGTAACCATATCACGAACTGCCGTGAGACTGGGCTGTGTGGCACCTCAAAAGCGTGGAAATAATTCCTAATTTATATTAAAATGAGTGTATAGGCCTACTGAGAAGTCTGAACATTACTGGTATTGTCATTTTTATAACCTGTATTTAACCATCTGGAACGGAGAAAAAATGATACCACTTAGCGCCTCTAGTGGACTTTTCACCCGAAAAGTGCAGGGAAACGTACCTGGAGGTACGTATTTCAGGTTTTGCAAAAATGTAGGCAGAGTAACGTATTTCCAATGAGCCTGGGTTGGATTTGCCTCCAGCTAACGCTGTGACGTAATCGTGACATCAGCGCAAAAAGGGGTCTATTGACCCCGAACACCATGAGTGCATTTTTTTTTTTTTTTTTACATACCTTTAGAACAACCAAATCAAGTCAAGTTTTTGTGTGCATGGATAGATAATGTAGAAAAAGTGACAACATTTTATGCAACTGAGATGAAGGGAACCGTGTTTTTTAAGGAAAAGTCGATTGGGGTAATATAGACCCCAAAGACCACATTAATCTCCTCCCTAATCTCTCCCATGGATGTCTGTGCTTCTTTTTTCACACAAATTGTTTCTGTGTAAACATACTAGCCATTAAAGCTCATTCTGAATAAAGCAGTTGGTATATGACACAACTGTATAGCTTGATGTACCAGCAGCAACTGAATGAGCTTTAGTGTTAAACACAGAGTCAGTGGAAGAAGTTGGCGCTTTCATTTTTGCTGCCACAACTTTAGATAGAATAAGTAAGAAATAAAAAGTTCAGTGTTTGAGTGAGGAACAGAAAACAGCATGGAAACGGGTAGAGTGAGTGTGTGTGTGTGTGTGTGTGTGTGTGTGTGTGTGTGTGTGTGTGTGTGTTTATGTGTTACTGTATTTCCTGTTCATCACTAAATCACTATTTTAAGCATATAACAGTTATATTTTACAGCTGGTGGGATCCATTTGTGGGAACATATTGTCATTCATCTGTGCATGGCTGTGTTATATTTGTTGTGACGGAACTGCCGCCTGCCTCTTATTATCAGCGACACCCTGTCCCTTAAATCACAATGCTCCAGTGATGCTCCATTCGACATGCTATCACATGACTAAATAAATACTTGTTTAAAAGTTACAGAGCTATTTTCAAAGTTGAAATCATACCAGAAAAGAAAGGTTTCTACATTGTGTCTAATTGACGATAATTCTAAAACTAAATAGATTTCAGTTTCAGTTATCACCTATTAGTCCAGCTAGATTTTTGCATGCTAACTAAGTGTGGCGAGGTGGGGGTATGGCAAAATTTACACTTATGGGAAAAGTATAGCAAAATAAAAAAAGAAAAAGCAGACTACGCCACCCCGTTTCACTGAACGGGGAAACTTCACAAGAACACACAGGTCCGCTTCACAGACGTGAATCTGAATACAAAAATACTTTATTTTTCACAATCCTACTTATTTTAAATGTATATAAAAACTATTTGCTCCGGAGGAACAAGAGTTCCCTTTCGAAGGCAACTCAACAATACGTCATCGACGCTATGGGGGGGAACGCCTAGAGACCGTGACAACATCCTTTTTTTGTCTTCAGGGACTGTTTTGTCTCTTTGAGAAGTTCAACAAGCAAAAAATGAAGCGTACAGAGAAGAGGGGAAAAAATTCCTTCCGCAAGTGTGCCGACCCGTGTCCCAGATATTTGACACCGGAGGACTCACACAATCTGTGCGTTTTCTGCCTGGGAGAGGAGCACGCGCGGGAAGTTCTCGAGGGAACTCCCTGCGCAAACTGTGAGAGTTTTCCTCTAAGAACTCTCCGCTCTCGTCTGTCCCACTTCTCGAGGGAAGTGGGCGCGGCATCTGAACCCCGCGGTGTTGGTCGCGCTCGGGCTGAGGCTCAGCGGCGCGTGAGCTCGTGGGGCTCTCAGATGGAGCTGGCAGATCGTCTGGAGAGGGGCGTTAACCTCACGGATGATCTGCCAGCTGACGAGGGTGAGTTACAGGTCGATGTTGAAGAGGTTCTTTCTCTTTCCGATGAAGATGTTCTTTTGCGCAAATAACATTTTTCTTTTCTTTTTCAGAACTCGCCTCCTGTACAGAGCCGGGGACATGTTTGGTAAGCAAGGTTGTGAGCCGAGCTCCCACATACTGTGGTCGCCAGGTTACAGGCCTCACCAGGCCTTCTGGGTTATGAGCTTCCACATGTCAGGTTACAGGCCTTACCCGGCCTTCCTGAATGTGAGCTCCCACATACTGTGTTTGTCAGGTTGCAGGCCTCACCCGGCCTCCCTGAATGTGAGCTCCCACATACTGTGGTTGTCAGGTTGCAGGCCTCACCCGACCTCCCTGAATGTGAGCTCCCACATACTGTGGTTGTCAGGTTGTAGGCCTCACCCGGCCTCCCTGAATGTGAGCTCCTACATACTGTGGTCGCCAGGTTACAGGCCTCATCCGGCCTTCCTGGTTATGAGCTCCCACACACTGTGGTCGCCAGGTTACAGGCCTCATCCGGCCTTCCTGGTTATGAGCTCCCACACACTGTGGTCGCCAGGTGACAGGCCCCAGCCGGCCTTCCTGGTTATGAGCTCCCACATATTGTGGTCGCCAGGTTACAGGCCTCACCGGCCTTCCTGGTGATGAGCTTCTACATGTCAGGTTGCAGGCCTCTCCCAGCCTCCCTGAATGTGAGCTCCCACATACTGTGGTTGCCAGGTTACGGGCCTCACCGGCCTTCCTGGTGATGGGCTTCTACATGTCAGGTCACAGGCCTCACCCGGCCTTCCTGAATGTGAGCTCCCACATACTGTGGCCCGGCACATACTGTGGCCAGGCACCCGGCCTTCCTGAATGTGAGCTCCCACATACTGTGGTCACCAGGTTACAGGCCTTATCCAGCCTTCCTGGTCATGAGCTCCCACACACTGTGGTCGCCAAGTGACAGGCCCCAGCCGGCCTTCCTAGTTATGAGCTCCCACATACTGTGGTCGCCAGGTTACAGGCCTCACCGGCCTTCCTGGTGATGGGCTTCTACACGTCAGGTTTCAGGCCTCACCCGGCCTTCCTGAATGTGAGCTCCTACATGCTGTGGTCACCAGGTTTCAGGCCTCTCTGGCCTTCCTGATGTGAGCTCCCACCTACTGTGGTCGCCAGGTTACAGGCCTCACCAGGCCTTCCTGAATGTGAGCTCCCACATACTGTGGTCGCCAGGTTACAGGCCTCACCGGCCTTCCTGGTGATGGGCTTCTACACGTCAGGTTTCAGGCCTCACCCAGCCTTCCTGAATATGAGCTCCCACATACTGTGGTCGCCAGGTTACAGGCCTCACACGGCCTTCCTGAGTATGAACTCCCACACACCGTGGTCGCCAGGCCTTCCGGGTTATGAGCTTCTACAGGTCAGGTTACAGGCCTCATCCAGCCATCCTGAATGTGGGACCACATACTGTGGTCACCAGGTTTTAGGCCTCTTAGGCCTTCCTGAGTGTGAGCTCCCACATGCTGCGGTCGCCAGGTTACAGGCCTCATCCGGCCTTCCTGGTTATGAGCTCCCACATACTGTGGTCGCCAGGTTACAGGCCTCATCCGGCCTTCCTGGTTATGAGCTCCCACACACTGTGGTCGCCAGGTGACAGGCCCCAGCCGGCCTTCCTGGTTATGAGCTCCCACATATTGTGGTCGCCAGGTTACAGGCCTCACCAGGCCTTCCTGAATGTGAACTCCCACTCACTGTGGTCGCTAGGGTGTAGTTGTGAGCTTTCACATGTCAGGCCTCATCAGGCCTTCCTGAATGTGAGCTCCCACCCACTATGACTATCAGGTTACAGGCCTCATCTGGCCTTCCTGATCATGGGTAAAATACAGGCCTCAAAACCGGCCTCCTGAATATAGAGTGATGAAGTACATGTACCTTTACTTCATCTATTTTCTTTGTACGCTCCGTACCTTCTTAACCCTCTGAGGTCGGCTATCGCGCTGGCGCGATAGTCTTGCTTTTTTTCTTATCAGTGCAAAAGAAACTCAAATAACTCCGTTGATTTTTGTCATACTGACAAGTGTTTTACATTTTTAAAAACTGTTAAATGTCTTCTTTTTTTGTGTACACTAATAATAAAAACAAAAAGTTGTGTTTTTCGTAAAATAAAGAAAAAAAACATGATGCACGTTCTGTCTTCTCTCTCAATGTGAAGTTCATTCTGAAACGCGACAGAAAATGATCTTTAACTCAGCCAATACTTGCCATCCACACATGAAAGTAATGTCTTTACAAAGTTCGAAGTCTCCTTTTTTAAATGAAGTAAATCATATCAAAAACAAATATTCTCGGTTTAAGAAATCCGTATGAAAGCAACGACATGTACAGTTTCTCCAGCCCGAGCTCATTAACTTTAATTTGACCACACCCCCACGCGCGCAGTTGTTCTCATTCAAATGATCCACGTGAAGAGCTGTTAACGCCCTCATCAGCTCTAAACAAAGAATCAGCGACAGCGACTCCAGTATTTCTCTACTTTTCATCAGTTTGGAAGACTGTTTGTGCTGTGGATTTACCTTGGATTTACCTAAGGACACATTTTTATTATGAGAACAATTTTTAAGGTAAGAGACATATTAGTAAGTGTTTTATTGTTGCATAAACTTTACATTGTAGCTACTAAACTCAAACTGGTGCAGCCTAAAATGTTATGAAATGAGATACAAGTAGGCCTATGCTAGTATAAGTGTTTATTCTAATATGGTGAATATTTTAATGTTTAGACCTGTGTTTACTGTTAAATACTGTGTTTGTGGATATCTGCTCAAACGTAGATGTATAATGTAACAACGTTTCATAGTTTGGAGCGGCTCGATCGCTGCACGCGCTGAGTTTGGGTCTGAGTCACGCTGTGTGTTTGAAAAGCAAAACACACCACACATTAGGCTTCACGACAAACTCATCTCATTTCATAACGAATAGAAATATTTGAAGTAACATATGATAAACAATATATGTTTGTCTAGTGTAGTGTTACTGAAAAGTGTTCATTTTTAACGATTTATAGGCTGGCTGCTATCTAGGCTATTGTTATTATTTTATGCAGCCCTACACATGCCTATATACAAGGCACAACAAACTAGGTGTTCCTATATATATTTACAAAATACATATACATATATACACTGCCGTTCAAAAGTTTGGGGTCGGTAAGATTTTTAATGTTTTTAAAAGAAGTCCCTTATGATTAGATTATTTTTCAGATAAATGCTGTTCTTTTGAACTTTCTATTCATCAAAGAATCCTGAAATAAAAATGTAAATAACTGTTTTCAACATTGATGATAATGAAAA
>JAVALU010000470.1:0-12235 GCA_030770095.1 Gila robusta
ACGCAAAAAACATTTAAGATTACACTAAAAACTTAATTGTAATTTAATACATATTTAATTCATTACAATTGTATGCATTTTTCACCATCATTCATTAAAAATCATTATTTCATCATTAGACTTACAAAAGTTGACAATTTTAGTTTATTTAGAAAAACATAGTATTTATAATTAAATTATTAATTGTTGTCTTTATTCGTTTATTTATTAAGTTTTATCATAACTGGTAAAACCTGAAAGCCAAAGAAAGAAAACATCAGTATTTTTTTTTTTTTTTTACCTTCTTTAGACATTATACAATATCACTCAATATTACCATAATATGATAGGCTGGTAATGCCATAAATGAGTCCTGCCTGTCGCAACATTACCTTCTCTGCCTTTCCTTATAAAATAATCTTCTTATCATAGTAAAATCTACATATCGTCCCCAACAAAAGTATATTGTTTAGCGTAAAACATGTTGAAGATCAGCGAAAAGGCTGTCGATTACTTAAGGTGTTTCCTCACCAAAGTGATTTATTCAGTCCTCTCCATTGACATCCATTCATAAAAAACGGCCTCTGCTCTCCTTCCCTGCGTACCAGCGTTAGCATTAACAATATTTTGCTAAAGGTTGCACTTGCAGGCTTGTCATCTAGTGGCTTTGGCTGTCTCAAGTCGGACAGAATTTCTTACCGGCATGCACGGCTTCAAGTCTGCCGCCGATCGGACTGTGCAGCGCGGTGTGAAGTCGAACAAGCCTTATTTCGAACTAGTGATTCGAATCCAGAGCCGTTAAATATGTAATGTCAATAAAACATATTTTTCAACGGCTCTGTTCGAATCAAACTGTCAAAGTCACGTGATTTCAGTAAATGACACTTTGTTACATCATAACTGTTTAATGTTTAAAAAAAAAAAAAATGGTTAGCATAGCCTATACGTTAACTGCTCCTTGCTGCAGTTGGTCTGAAACTCCCAGCCATGTTGGCATTTCTTGTCGTCTTCTTTTGCACTTGGCCCCGTAATGGCTGCTTGTTATTATTATTATCATCAAGACGAGTAGCGTTATAAGGCCTTGAGTAAGGTAAGATGGGGTGGTGATGGTGCAGTGGATAAGACACATGCCTTTGGTGTGAGAGACCCGGGTTCGAATCCCTGAGCAAGACACTTAACCCCTAGTTGCTCCAGAGGCGTGCGACCTCTGAAATATAGCAATTGTAAGTCGCTTTGGATAAAAGTGTCAGCTAAATGTAAATGGTAAGAGATGCTTTGATACTTTCTATGAAAGTCTACAAAAGAAAAATATATAATTGATTAGAAAACAATCTAAGTGTTGAGATTAAGAAGATTAATGGCTTCAATAACCTTGTCCACACAAAGAGGCTTCCTTTTTTGCAGCTTTATTTATTCTAGCAAACACAACATGAAGAAAGAACACTTGTGGTACAGAACTATTAAGGCACCAACATCCACCAACAAAATATGCTCTGCTCAGAGGCCACTAACAGGCCTAAAGTATATGTTAGTACTTAAGGTAATATATAAAATAGTGCTCCAAAACACAAAAAAACACATTTTAAAGATATAAATATTCAAAGCATACAGGGTCTCACTTCCAATATGGATCATTAATTTGGATAATATCACTCTGCACTTCACCTTCTCATCAGATTTTCTGTCCAATCAAATGCTCTCTAGGATCTAGAGTGTCCCGCCCCCCGCATTATAGAAAGACGCTAAAGATGTGGCTGAAATCGGTCACTTGTTCACACATTGTTATATGGCACATGGTGCACTCTAAAAGGGATAGAGAGTGTAAACATGCTTTCCATGGGGTGAACGAAGTCTGGGTTTTGCGTCAGTCATACGAGCCTCCGCAGCGCACACAGTCTGAGACACGACAGCACAGAGCGGCTTATATGCTAAGAGAGATAACACCGATGCCTGAAACCAGCATTTATTACATGCTTTTCAAACTGTATTACTGTAAATTATCACTATTTTTCTAGTACAAACATTTCTATGGTACATCTAAAGGGGGAATTTATTAAACGTAATTGTAACACTTCACAATAAGGGTGCACTAATAAACATTATTGCTTAACTATTGCACACATTATTATGAGTTAAAGGAGTAGTTCACTTTAAAATGAAAATTAGCCCATGATTTACTCACCCTCAAGCCATCCTTGGTATATATATATGATTTTCTTCTTTCAGGCATATACAATCAGAGTTATATTAATTCACCTTGACGTTTCCGAGCTTTATAATGGCAGTGGATTGAAACCATCAGTTTGAAGCTCATAAAAGTGCATCCATCCATCATAAAAGTGCTCCACACTGCTCCGGGGGTTAATAAAGACCTTCTGAAGCAAGAAAAAGAAAAATATTCATATTTAAAACTAAATAAAGTAAAATAACTAGCTTCCAGACAAACGAACATACGGATTCGACTTAAGTGTAAAGCGCAACTAATGCGAGTAATGCGATAAACTGCTGATATTTACACTACGCATGATGCACTACACTACTTCTGACCTCATAAGTTGCGCTTTAGGCGCAAGTAGACTGCGTATGATTGCTTGGCCAGAAGCTAGAATTTTACCTTGTAACATGTTAAATATGAATATTTTTCTTACACAATCTCATGGCTTTGCTTCAGAAGGTCTTTATGAACCCCCGGAGCCGTGTGGAGCACTTTTATCATGGATAGATGCACTTTTATGAGCTTCAGTTCAAACTGATGCTTGCAATTCATTGTCATTATAAAGTTCGGAAGCGTCAGGTTTTTTTTTTTTTAATATAACTCCGATTGTATTTGTCTGGAAGAAGAAAGTCATATACACCTAGGATGGCTTGAGGGCGAGTAAATCATGAGCTAATTTTAATTTTAAGGTGAACTACTCCTTTAATGTATGACTCATGAAGAACTAAACTATTTATTAATGATTACCACTTCAGCAACTAATAAGGAGTCTATCTGATTTTGGTAATAGATAATAAATGTAATGTAATAAATAGTAATAAATTAATTGATATTAATTTAAAGGACAAGTTCGGTATTTTACACTATTTTACACAGAATATATTATACATAACAAATTGAGATTAACAGAAAAAAAAAAAAAACTGTACAAAACATAAAAGTTACACTGCTTAATTTAAATGGTCCGCTGTAAAATCAGCATTCTCAGCGCCCAACCAAACACATTTTTGCGCATGTGAAGGATGCCGTTAACATGAATATTGGAACATGAGTAAAGTACAAAGCCTTGTTTGCATAATATATATAATAATAATAATAATAATAATAAGTGTAGCAACCAAATGTTACATGGCAAATATGGAAACATATTTGGATTCATGCCGGATGGGATTTCCCCTGCTTCATCTGTTGGTTTTTTAATAAACAAAATTTGAAAGGCAAATGAAAAGGAAAATTCCAGACTCTTTCCAGAAGGTTTCTAAAAATTTTTTTTTGGGGCGTGATAATTAAATGACGATTGTTTTCAACCATCCAATTTATCAACGTACGATCATTCATACGATAAGACTGGCAGCATTCGAATGTTTCATGAATCTGACGTGAACCCTGTCACGATGATTTTTGTGCTCGGATCTCATTTGTTTCTAAGTTAGATTGGTAAATGAAGACCATTGAATAACGCTGTGAATTTCAAGGCACTTTAGCGGGACTTTAACAGTATTTTGCACCAGAAAGAAACAATGAAAGCTGTACAAGTTCAGCTTTAGTAACATTTAACTTAAAATAAGAAAATGAAAGAAAGTGAATCTGTTAAAACCTTTTAACTTTCACTCAGCCACTGGTACTTTTTGAAAGCAGGCTTGAGGACTTTTTTTTATCCAGCGACATTTAATAGCCAAAACGGCTATTATAATCGCGACAAAAAATAATACAGATAGTAGTATGCTAAAAACTATCCATTTCTGGTCTGGTGATTTGTCCGGTCCTTGGTTTCCATGTTCAGTGGAATTTTTTACTTTTTCTGCTGTTGATTCTATAACAAAACAAGTTCAGAGAAAAACACTATTAATGCACTATGATAAAGAAAACATATCTGTGTATAATTTGTATACAGCAGCATTCAGGCAGTATTTAAAAAACTTTAAACATAAATTAACAAATTGTACGTACCATTAATGATCAGCTGTATAGTCTGTGGTTCAGATGAGTGTGAGATGAGACAGCTGAACTCTCCAGTATCAGTGCGAGTGAGATTGATGAGTTTGAGGGAAAAGTTTCCACTCTGATACTCTTCTGGAAAAGTTTCAGCTCTGCTCTTGTACCGAGGGTTTTGATGTGTAACTGAAACTTTACCTTTAATTAAATCATAGACAGTCTCACTGTCATTGTGTCTCCAATGCACATCAGTGTCTTGAAGTTTAAGATCATGTTGAGTGTAATAACACGGCAGGAGAACAGAACCACCAATAACAGCCTCTACTGTTTTCTTCAGAAACACTGAAATCACAAAGTGTAATTGTAAAGTCACAGTCTGACATTTACACGTGTAATAATTTTGACGTGTTAATAAGTGTTAATGTGTTGCTCAGATGCTCACCTTTGTTTATCAGCACTGCAAACACACAGATGAAACACCAACTGCAGAAACAGAAAAAAACAAGTTCTTAATCTCAACCAGTGCAGCAGGAAATTAGCAACAGGCGAGTTTGAGATTAGTTCAAAACTGATCACTGGTGATCATGCTGGTTAGAAAAGCTCTCTGACTTGCTGTGATGTAAATACTGTCACAAGACTAAGATATGTGCAGTTTCTGTTAACCAGGGGCTTGTATCATGATAATACAGTTGAACAAATTCAGGGTTACAGGATTAGTTTTGAATTGACAAAGCCAAAACAACCCAGTAGGGCTTTGTTGGTACTAGGAATGTGTGGTAGCCTATACTGGTAATGGAAAAATATATAAAAAAAATACAATAGAACTTGATACACACTGCTGTTCCGAAGTTGACCACTATGCTGAGTTTCAGTGATTGTACTGGCAGCTGTTTGCTCGCTTTTGGTATAAAATATGCATGTGTCATGCTGCTAACTGCACATTGCAAAGTTTCTGAATTGACAACCTTATTTAAATGCGGGATTGAATCCGAAAGAGCGATGACTGACAGACAGTAGCTGCGTTTACATGGACCCTTATAATCGGATTGACGGCTCAATTAGGGTTGCCACCCGTCCCTTAAAATACGGAATCGTCCCGTATTTGTGAAATAAACAGCGCGTCCCGTTTTGAATCAATACGGGACGCGGTTTGTCCCGTATTTCCGAGTTGTCTTAAACGCATCATCCAAAATCATTCCACCCGCATTCTGTGAAGACTCGTCCTATTCTACCCTTGATTGGGTAATACTCGCTGCCATTGTTGGTTTGATTGGTTTGTTTAATACCATCAGGTTCAGGGCCAATCAGAGTCAGAGGAGGGCGGGTCTTTTGGCAGAGAGTTGATAGCAATGCTAGAGCTCAGAGAAATCAAAGCACCGTCTCACAGTTCTTCATACCTCAAGCATCTCCCGAATCAGATAGTGTAGCCTAATGACAGTTTTTTAATCAGCTCAATAATGTTCTGATTGATTACGTTTTCATATGCTGTCTATGCCCATTTGTTAAGAAATAATGTTAATGTAAATGAATTATATCCATACATTATGGTATGATTTGTTTATTATGGTTAAGGTACACAGTCAGACACATGCATTTTTTAAATGAGAGAGATATATTTAATACATATTTAATAATAAAAATGTGCATGTGTGAAGAAAATGACTTACGCTTAACAAATCTAGAGAATTTCATCCTTTAATACTATATAATTAACAATAGGTCTGAATACATAAATAAATAAATACATAAATAGATTTTCTTACCAATAATAAAAATAGTGTTATAATTAAATTTAGAAATGTTTGTAGATTATAGGTTATTTATGTGTGGTATCACTGTTTGGATGGTGTTACATGTTTGAAAGAAACAGCTACTCAGTGCTGCACGGAGTGACAAGAAGTACACTTAACGCCTAACATAGTCCAATACTGCACAGTACTACTGGTCTAATGATGTTTTTGATGTTCAACATCCTTTGCTAAAGTCAAAGTTTTTTCCAATCAAATTTAGTATTTGTTTGAGTATCAACGCATTTGTTTAATTTACAGTGAATAAGTTATGGATCTGTTAATTTAATTAGTTAATAAAGTATGGTTAACATCTCACATACAACTCAGACGAAAGGCAAATTTTTTTTGGTCTTATTGTCACACTTTTTTAACGTTGTTTGTGATAGAGAGTGATTGCATATATTCACACTGATTTCAATAGCAGATAGCTGATTATAATGTCCATTGGTACTGATCTTATTACTTTCCTGAAAATATGTTTTGAGTTATGATATACCACCATTGGCATACCGTCGGGCCTGTGGTCATTGTGGCCCCGAGGGCTTTGGCCCCCGCTGCGGCCGCCGGCAGGCGTCCCTTATTTTTTTGTATTGAAGGTGGCAACCCTAGGCTCAATCGGACTAAAAAACCTTCATGTAAACACCTTAATCGATCTGATTGAGCTCGATCCGATTGGAATTTCGATCCGATTGAAAGGGGTGGTTTATTCCTTTTGTAATACAATTGAGAGAACATGTAAACACTTGATCGGATTGAAAACCGAAACTGAGAGGATTGCGCATGTGCAATGACGTTGAAATAGCGTAATGACGTATGACGCATGGAATGAGCTGTTCTTCCTGTTGAATAAAGTGTCATCTAAATGAGTCATTCTAAAATTCTGATTTCACTCAGCATCTGTGAAGTGGAGCAGGACAACGTCCCACCAGTGCTTGTTTCAGACTCTCATTCACAGATGACTGGTTTTGGGCTCGGGGTTTTACTGTGTGATAAATATAAGCAGCAGCACGGCAAAATGGTTCATATGCTCATTGTCTCCAAATCATGACCAGAGACGGATAAATATTAAGTCTGCTGTTTAAAACAAATAAAGAACCAATAGAGGAGAATAGTTATGCGCGAACAGCGGCAGTATTCGTGCAGTGTGCGAATGTAAAAAATCAATTCCGATTTGAAGCTTGTGACATATAAACGCGCACATCAACCCGATTACTTTATTTATCGTTCATGTAAACACCCTGTTCGGATTCATCAATGAATCGGATTGATTTCATTCCGATTGAACCAAAAGGTGTCCATGTAAACGTAGCTACTGATAACCAACGGACGGGACAAAATCTGTTACTGTATCTAGATCTGTGCATCAAGTCTTGGAGTATAAATGCTAACTAATAGATCTGGCACTTGATCTATGTAATGTTTAATGTGCTACTCTTTGAAGGAAGATTGCACTTTTTCCATAATAACATACTATTTTAATTTGCATCACTTTAGTTTTACTGAGTACAGAGCACTTATAAGTGCTATTTATATTGTTCATATATTAAAGCTTGAAAACAAGCAACACATTTGTCACAGCAGAGTGTCATGCTGTGTTCTTAATTATTTCTTACAATTATTTTCAAATCATTCACTTTTGAGGCTGGTTATTTGTCACCTATGGTCTTGATTTTCTATCTGTACTGAGGTATTAGATTCTGGTGTCGTACCAAAGCCGACACGTGCACACATGAAACTGTGACATCAGTACCGAACAGCCAATCACATGCCTTAAAACAGAGAAACTCAATAGAGTGGTGCAGGTATGACATCACTTTGTAGGCCAAAACGCAGAAGCGAGTTAGCATTTAGCACTTCTGGTTCAGAAGTCAATGGATTTTTGAATGCGGTTTTGGTTTTATGGCTGATATAAGGTCTGTGTGATAAACACAAGTTCAAGATACTTTCACGTTTTATTCTACGTCATAAAATACATAAGTATTAGCCCACTCGTGATTTTTTTAAGCTGTTACGTGTCTTTAAAAAAGCGGTTTGTAACAGGTGTCAAGGAGAAACGTCATCACGCTGAACAGGTAAACTCAGTCCGCTTTTACTAACTATTCTAACAGAAACATTCTAGGAAAATGTTTTAAGATAAACTGAAAGAGTTGTCCGAAGCTTAGTGGTGATGTTGAATTCGTGGGACCCTGTTGCAGTTCGTTTAGGCCTATAGCCTTTAGATTTGTACTTCTGCTGACTAAATTGTGTTAATCTGTGAAAATTATATCGATGGACAAAACGTGCAAGTATCATAAACTTTTGTTGATCACAGAGATTTTTTTGTGTGTGCGCGATAATCCAAAATCCTGTTGGGTTTTTGCTGAGGTAACAGTGTGATGCGAACTGGCGGTTGACCTACAAAGTGATATCTTACCTGCACCAATCTATCAACTCTCTTCTGCCAAAGGTTAAAGGTGTGTCCCAAATCGCATACTTGTGCACTGTTCTATGTCATTTTGTAGTATAAAAAGTGCTAGTAAGTGCGTTCACACTGAATATTCTAAAAAGAAAAAGTGCACTTTAAGTACCCGGATGATGCACTTATTTAACCGCAAAAAAGAAATTAAGTGTAGAATGTTGAACCCTTCATGCACTCAACTGTCCTAGCTTTAATTATGTAGCGGAGAGCCTATCAGACTCCGATGTTGAAAGACAAAATAAAAGTATGAAGTTCATACACTACATGGTTGAGTACATAGTGTATAAATGCATAGTGCGTCATTTGGGACACAGCTTAAGAGATTGAAGTATAAAAATGCATTTACACAGCAAGAAGAAAATATCTTGCTTTATCAGTGCAAGTGATAGTTGCTAGCCAGATTAACGACACAGGACAAACTAGAGTGAAACTGCAATCCCATAAAAGTGCTGATGGGAGTGGAACATTTTGCGGTTGACAATGTTAATTGACAATGCGCAAATTAAAGAACACAGAGGCAGCAGATCATTTCCATACTGACCAACACAATCTACATAGAGCAGTGCAAAGTAGCGTCAGGTTAAAAGTATAATCTGGGAAATGTATTTATTTAAATGCATAATTAGGCTAGTTTAAATGCTAAATAAGTATAAAGTAAAGTTATGAAATAGATATATTGTCAATTGTCAAACATTTACACCTAAATTAACAAATGTTTCCATTTATCATTCAACAGTATTCTTCGTGCACCAAAAGTGATGTAGCTAGTTGAGTGCGATGAAAAAAAGGCGACTCCACAAAATCCCAAGTGGTCACACAAGATGCATTCCAGACTCTCTCTCTCTCTCTCGATTTCCGATATATTGCATATAAGTTGTGGGCGTCAGAGAGCCGCTATCAATATGCAAATTGCGGGAAACTCCCTGAAGTTCCGGTATGGATAAAGTCTGGTAGCATGTTTATCATGTAGATGCTAAACTCTGAATATGATTTAGCAGTAAATGTCCTTGTTCTAAAGTATCCTCACCCATCTTACCCAACTGGCAAAATCGTGAACGCACAGTAAGAAGAGACCAAGCTAGCTATCAAATAAGAGCAATCTCACATGTACCGGGAAACAAAAGGCCAACAGAACAAGCTAATGCTAATGGCTAAAAGCTAAATCAAAATAATAGTTACATCTATTTTTTTTTGTATTGCCCTGCAACTCGTTAATTAATCAAACCACAAATTAAGCATGCAATACAATGGCGTTAAAGGGGTTTGTTTGTTTGTTTGTTAATACTAGTTTAAGTGAGGACCAAAACAAACCAGGCCAAACGCAAAAGCGAGCGCACTAACTTAGTTTTACGCTTGTAGCGGCAGTATAGAAATGAAATGCCTATGAAGTACGTAGTTTGTGAAAACAGAAATTCATTTGAAAAATCATGAACATACCTGATGATCATAGCGCCCCTATACAATTAATATATATTTTACATTAGTGGCGACTCTGGCGAGGGCTTTCGAAACACGCTTAAAGCTTCGAATCCTGAATCATTTGTTTCATAGGGGTGGGTCGGTTCATTTTGAATCTTTAATATGACTCGGAAGAACCGAGTTGTCTCAGAGAGTGATTTTATTTTATATTTTGTTAAACACGACACAACATAACATCGAGACTACATGAAAATAGATTTCACTGTTATAAAAAAATTATTTGTGGACAATAGTGGAACTGAGGTGTTCGAATCAGGTTCGAATAAACACGAAAGTGATCGTTGTCATGTGGAGGATTCGGCCAATCGTGGAACAGTTGTGTCGTCATCAGAGCTCGTGCAGCATAGACATCATATAGATAGTCGCCCTATCGACCGCTACTGCCTATTGGCGCGGACGAGCCGTGGGGCCGCCATCTTAAACCGGTCACCCGCTCCGCTCAGTGTAATCTGTTTGGCAGGTGCAATGAGCTGTCAGCGCATTTAATTAATCATATCTCACTGAATAGTACCGAACTGATTTTCACGCGGGTTTTTTGCTGCAAAGGTCATACACGTAGCTACGATACAGGACACATTGAATATTTTACTCACAAAATACAAACAATAGTACGGTAATGTTAAATGTTAAATCTTACTTGTGAAAAGTAATCCCCGAGTTATGGTCCGCCGATTTGAGCAGGAATATGCTGCACAGTGCTCTGGCATCTACTGCTGCTATGCAACGCAAATAGGAGTATGACCGGTTTAAGATGGCGGCCGCATTTCTTGCGCCACAGCGGCCAACAGGGCATCTAGTCTCTATATGATGTCTTGTCGTGCAGCCTCTCTTGAGAAGCTTCGCAGAATAGAGAGCCTAAGTCCCTCCCCTTCCGGTGGACCACCATGGGACCTTATTTCGGAAAAATATTGTATGGTAGTCAATGGCGAGAGACAATTGACTACTTTAATTTAAAAGATACATTTTAAAGTCAAGAAAGTCGCAGTTTGATGTAAAACTGTTGAGGTATAAGACTGTGAAAATACGTAATTACAAAGACTACAAACAGACTGCGCATGTGACGTCATACCTTTTCTCTCAATGAATGAAGCTAACTTTACTGAAGCTAACGTCTGTCATTTTCTCTATATTCTAACGTTATAATCGCAATGTTACGCTGTCATGCGCATGCCTGTGTGTTTTGTACCAGACTGCACACACACGTGCTTGGTGACGTACATAGTGCGAGACGAGCGATGTAGTTCATTGAGCGATTTTATATAACTAAATGTTACTCTTCTGTTTTATGACAAACTGTGACTTTCTTGACTTTCATAATTATCTTTTAAATTGACAAACATCATATGCGTTATTCAGGGCACAGTTCAGATGGAATAAAAAGATAAGTTGTCTCACGCCATTGACTACCATACATATTTTTTTCCGAAATAAGGTCCCATGAGCCGGAAGTGGAGGGGAGGGACTAAGGCTCTCTATTTTGGAAAAAATATGTATGGTAGTCAATGGCGAGAGACAACTTATCTTTTTATTCAGTCTGAACTGTGCCCTGAATTACACATATGATGTTTGTCAATTTAAAAGAATATGCGTCTTCCGAAGGCAGCATTTATCAGTTTTCGGACACAGTCTAAATCAGCCGGTTGCTCTCGAATCGCTCTCACGTTACTTTGATGGCATACGTCACAGTCACATGGCGTCGACGACGCTGTCTCCAGAGATGCACTGCGTCCCAATTCGCCTACTTATACTGCGCCCTAAAATTTTACTCTTTTTGTGAAGAAAAAGTTCATACTTTTGAGTGTGTAGCAAAAGAATAAGCAAGCTTTGGGACATACTACTTCTTCATATTTAAGGGACAGCTCTGTTGTTTAGGTATGTTTATCCTGCCACCATAAACTGCCTTGTCAATCATCTTGTCACAATTAAAATCCAATTAAAATTAATTTAATTTCCGTTTTGGAGAGAAATATAGTAGCACGTTGATCTTTATTGGAGACTCTCTCATGTGTTTTGCAATGTGAATATATCAATGCATTTAAAAGTTAATGGCTAAACGTATCTTTCATACAAAAGTTCACAATGCTGCTGCAGATGAAATATAATGTGGACAACATTGAATACATACATTTTCGTCAGGTTAGATACTGATAATTAATCACTAAAACCCTTTTATCTAAACCTCTCTAGCTACATAACCGCCGGACTCGCACATCCTCCATTTAGTTTTTAAAAACATTTTACTTGTGTTTGTAGTTCTAATTGAATTCTCGTCCAACGCTCAATTTACAGTGGACTGGACTGCATTGTTTGTGTAATGTGCTTTACTGTGGAAAAAAAGCGTGAATATGTCTATTAGCTGCAAAGTACTAGTCACTGAAG
>JAVALU010000475.1:0-104182 GCA_030770095.1 Gila robusta
CTCAGTGTTTCTCAGTGTTTCTCTGTGTTTCTCAGTGTTTCTCAGTGTTTCTCTGTTTCTCAGTTTTTCTCTGTGTTTCTCAGTGTTGCTCTGTTTCTCTGTGTTTCTCGGTGTTTCTCTGTTTCTCGGTGTTTCTCAGTGTTTCTCTGTTTCTCTGTGTTTCTCTGTGTTTCTCAGTGTTTCTCTGTGTTTCTCATGTTTCTCTCTGTGTTTCTCTCTGTTTCTCAGTGTTTCTTGTGTTTCTCATGTTTCTCAGTGTTTCTCTGTTTCTCATGTTTCTCTGTTTCTCAGTGTTTCTCTGTGTTTCTCATGTTTCTCTCTGTGTTTCTCTCTGTGTTTCTCAGTGTTTCTTGTGTTTCTCAATGTTTCTCAGTGTTTCTCTGTTTCTCAATGTTTCTCTGTTTCTCAGTGTTTCTGTTTCTCTCTGTGTTTCTCAGTGTTTCTCAATGTTTCTCAGTGTGTCTCAGTGTTTCTCATGTTTCTCAGTGTTTCTCAGTGTTTCTCAGTGTTTCTCTGTGTTTCTCAGTGTGTTTCTCTGTTTCTCAGTGTTTCTCTGTTTCTCTGTTTCTCAGTGTTTCTCAGTGTTTCTCAGTGTTTCTCTGTTTCTCAGTGTTTCTCAGTGTTTCTCTGTTTCTCAGTGTTTCTCTGTTTCTCAGTTTTTCTCTGTTTCTCAGTGTTTCTCTGTTTCTCAGTTTTTCTCTGTTTTTCTCAGTGTTTCTCAGTGTTTCTCTGTTTCTCAGTGTTTCTCAGTGTTTCTCGTGTTTCTCTGTTTCTCGTGTTTCTCAGTGTTTCTCTGTTTCTCAGTGTTTTTCAGTGTTTCTCTGTTTCTCAGTGTTTTTCAGTGTTTCTCTGTGTTTCTCAGTGTTTCTCTGTTTCTCAGTGTTTCTCAGTGTTTCTCTGTTTCTCAGTGTTTCTCGTGTTTCTCAGTGTTTCTCTGTGTTTCTCAGTGTTTCTCTGTTTCTCAGTGTTTCTTGTGTTTCTCTGTTTCTCAGTGTCTCTCTTTTTCTCAGTTTTTCAGTTTCTCGTGTTTCTCTGTTTCTCAGTGTTTCTCTGTGTTTCTCAGTGTTTCTCGTGTTTCTCGTGTTTCTCTGTGTTTCTCTGTTTCTCTGTGTTTCTCTGTTTCTCTGTGTTTCTCATGTTTCTCAGTGTTTCTGTGTTTCTCAGTGTTTCTCAGTGTTTCTCTGTTTCTCAGTGTTTCTCTGTTTCTCTGTGTTTCTCTGTGTTTCTCTGTTTCTCAGTGTTTCTCTGTCGGTGTTTCTCTGTGTTTCTCTGTTTCTCGGTGTTTCTCAGTGTTTCTCTGTTTCTCAGTGTTTCTGTGTTTCTCTGTGTTTCTCAGTGTTTCTCTGTTTTTCTATTTCTCTCTGCGTTTCTCTGTTTCTCTGTGTTTCTCTGTTTCTCTGTGTTTCTCATGTTTCTCAGTGTTTCTGTGTTTCTCATGTTTCTCAGTGTTTCTCAGTGTTTCTCTGTGTTTCTCATGTTTCTCAGTGTTTCTCAGTGTTTCTCAGTGTTTCTCGTGTTTCTCAGTGTTTCTCTGTTTCTCAGTGTTTCTCTGTGTTTCTCGGTGTTGCTCTGTTTCTCTGTGTTTCTCTGTGTTTCTCGTGTTTCTCTGTGTTTCTCTGTGTTTCTCATGTTTCTCAGTGTTTCTCTGTGTTTCTCATGTTTCTCGTGTTTCTCTGTGTTTCTCAGTGTTTCTCTGTGTTTCTCAATGTTTCTCAGTGTTTCTCTGTGTTTCTCTGTGTTTCTCTGTTTCTCAGTGTTTCTCTGTGTTTCTCTGTTTCTCAGTGTTTCTGTTTCTCAGTGTTTCTCTGTGTTTCTCATGTTTCTCAGTGTTTCTCAGTGTTTCTCGTGTTTCTCAGTGTTTCTCAGTGTTTCTCTGTGTTTCTCTGTGTGTTTCTCTGTTTCTCAGTGTTTCTCTGTTTCTCTGTGTTTCTCATGTTTCTCAGTGTTTCTGTGTTTCTCAGTGTTTCTCAGTGTTTCTCTGTGTTTCTCAATGTTTCTCAGTGTTTCTCTGTGTTTCTCAGTGTTTCTCAGTGTTTCTCTGTTTCTCAGTGTTTCTCGTGTTTCTCAGTGTTTCTCTGTTTCTCTGTGTTTCTCTGTGTTTCTCTGTTTCTCGTGTTTCTCAGTGTTTCTCTGTTTCTCTGTGTTTCTCTGTGTTTCTCTGTTTCTCGTGTTTCTCAGTGTTTCTCTGTTTCTCTGTGTTTCTCTGTGTTTCTCAGTGTTTCTCTGTGTTTCTCATGTTTCTCAGTGTTTCTCTGTTTCTCAGTGTTTCTCTGTTTCTCAGTGTTTCTCTGTGTTTCTCTGTTTCTCTGTGTTTCTCTGTGTTTCTCGTGTTTCTCTGTGTTTCTCATGTTTCTCAGTGTTTCTCGTGTTTCTCATGTTTCTCTGTTTCTCAGTGTTTCTCTGTTTCTCTGTGTTTCTCAGTGTTTCTCATGTTTCTCAGTGTTTCTCAGTGTTTCTCGTGTTTCTCTGTTTCTCAGTGTTTCTCGTGTTTCTCTGTGTTTCTCATGTGTTTCTCTGTTTCTCAGTGTTTCTCTGTTTCTCTGTTTCTCAGTGTTTCTCAGTGTTTCTCTGTGTTTCTCAGTGTTTCTCAGTGTTTCTCGTGTTTCTCAGTGTTTCTCAGTGTTTCTCTGTTTCTCAGTGTTTCTCAGTGTTTCTCTGTTTCTCAGTGTTTCTCTGTTTCTCAGTGTTTCTCTGTTTCTCAGTGTTTCTCTGTTTCTCGTGTTTCTCAGTGTTTCTCTGTGTTTCTCTGTGTTTCTCTGTTTTCTCAGTGTTTCTCTGTGTTTCTCAGTGTTTCTCAGTGTTTCTCTGTTTCTCAGTGTTTCTCAGTGTTTCTCGTGTTTCTCTGTTTCTCAGTGTTTCTCAGTGTTTCTCGTGTTTCTCAGTGTTTCTCTGTTTCTCAGTGTTTCTCGTGTTTCTCTGTGTTTCTCAGTGTTTCTCGTGTTTCTCAGTGTTTCTCAGTGTTTCTCTGTTTCTCGTGTTTCTCAGTGTTTCTCGTGTTTCTCTGTTTCTCGTGTTTCTCAGTGTTTCTCTGTGTTTCTGTTTCTCAGTGTTTCTCTGTGTTTCTCTGTTTCTCAGTGTTTCTCAGTGTTTCTCAGTGTTTCTCTGTTTCTCAGTGTTTCTCGTGTTTCTCGTGTTTCTCTGTTTCTCAGTGTTTCTCGTGTTTCTGTTTCTCAGTGTTTCTCTGTGTTTCTCTG
This sequence comes from Gila robusta, assembly GCA_030770095.1. NCBI lineage: Eukaryota > Metazoa > Chordata > Actinopteri > Cypriniformes > Leuciscidae > Gila > Gila robusta. The sequence goes on from JAVALU010000475.1 coordinate 3,195, forward strand.
TTTCTCAGTGTTTCTCAGTGTTTCTCAGTGTTTCTCAGTGTTTCTCTGTTTCTCAGTGTTTCTCGTGTTTCTCAGTGTTTCTCTGTGTTTCTCGTGTTTCTCTGTTTCTCAGTGTTTCTCTGTGTTTCTCTGTTTCTCAGTGTTTCTCGTGTTTCTCGTGTTTCTCAGTGTTTCTCTGTTTCTCAGTGTTTCTCAGTGTTTCTCGTGTTTCTCTGTTTCTCAGTGTTTCTCGTGTTTCTCTGTGTTTCTCAGTGTTTCTCGTGTTTCTCTGTTTCTCAGTGTTTCTCTGTTTCTCAGTGTTTCTCTGTTTCTCAGTGTTTCTCTGTGTTTCTCAGTGTTTCTCTGTTTCTCAGTGTTTCTCGTGTTTCTCAGTGTTTCTCGTGTTTCTCGTGTTTCTCAGTGTTTCTCAGTGTTTCTCTGTTTCTCAGTGTTTCTCAGTGTTTCTCAGTGTTTCTCTGTTTCTCAGTGTTTCTCGTGTTTCTCGTGTTTCTCAGTGTTTCTCTGTTTCTCAGTGTTTCTCAGTGTTTCTCTGTGTTTCTCATGTTTCTCGTGTTTCTCAGTGTTTCTCGTGTTTCTCAGTGTTTCTCTGTTTCTCAGTGTTTCTGTGTTTCTCAGTGTTTCTCAGTGTTTCTCGTGTTTCTCAGTGTTTCTCAGTGTTTCTCGTGTTTCTCTGTGTTTCTCTGTTTCTCTGTGTTTCTCTGTGTTTCTCTGTTTCTCAGTGTTTCTCTGTGTTTCTCTGTTTCTCTGTGTTTCTCTGTTTCTCTGTGTTTCTCAGTGTTTCTCTGTGTTTCTCAGTGTTTCTCGTGTTTCTCAGTGTTTCTCTGTTTCTCAGTGTTTCTCTGTTTCTCAGTGTTTCTCAGTGTTTCTCTGTTTCTCAGTGTTTCTCGTGTTTCTCAGTGTTTCTCTGTGTTTCTCTGTGTTTCTCTGTTTCTCAGTGTTTCTTGTGTTTCTCTGTTTCTCAGTGTTCTCTGTTTCTCAGTGTTTCTCAGTTTCTCGTGTTTCTCTGTTTCTCAGTGTTTCTCTGTGTTTCTCAGTGTTTCTCGTGTTTCTCAGTGTTTCTCGTGTTTCTCGTGTTTCTCTGTTTCTCAGTGTTTCTCTGTGTTTCTCTGTGTTTCTCATGTTTCTCAGTGTTTCTCTGTTTCTCAGTGTTTCTGTTTCTCTGTGTTTCTCTGTTTCTGTTTCTCAGTGTTTCTCAGTGTTTCTCGTGTTTCTCGTGTTTCTCAGTGTTTCTCGTGTTTCTCTGTGTTTCTCTGTTTCTCAGTGTTTCTCGTGTTTCTCTGTGTTTCTCTGTGTTTCTCTGTTTCTCAGTGTTTCTCTGTGTTTCTCTGTTTCTCAGTGTTTCTCTGTGTTTCTCAGTGTTTCTCAGTGTTTCTCAGTGTTTCTCTGTGTTTCTCTGTGTTTCTCATGTTTCTCAGTGTTTCTCTGTTTCTCAGTGTTTCTGTTTCTCAGTGTTTCTCAGTGTTTCTCTGTTTCTCAGTGTTTCTCTGTGTTTCTCTGTTTCTCAGTGTTTCTCAGTGTTTCTCTGTTTCTCAGTGTTTCTTGTTTCTCTGTTTCTCAGTGTTTCTCTGTGTTTCTCAGTGTTTCTCAGTGTTTCTCTGTTTCTCAGTGTTTCTCGTGTTTCTCAGTGTTTCTCGTGTTTCTCTGTGTTTCTCAGTGTTTCTCAGTGTTTCTCAGTGTTTCTCAGTGTTTCTCGTGTTTCTCTGTTTCTCGTGTTTCTCGTGTTTCTCTGTGTTTCTCTGTTTCTCAGTGTTTCTCAGTGTTTCTCGTGTTCTCTGTGTTTCTCATTGTTTCTCTGTGTTTCTCAGTGTTTCTCTGTGTTTCTCAGTGTTTCTCTGTGTTTCTAAGTGTTTCTAAGTGTTTCTCTGTGTTTCTAAGTGTTTCTTGTGTTTCTCTGTGTTTCTCTGTGTTTCTCAGTGTTTCTCAGTGTTTCTCTGTGTTTCTCAGTGTTTCTCTATTTCTCAGTGTTTCTTGTGTTTCTCTGTTTCTCAGTGTCTCTCTTTTTCTCAGTTTTTCAGTTTCTCGTGTTTCTCTGTTTCTCAGTTTTTCTCTGTGTTTCTCAGTGTTTCTCAGTGTTTCTCGTGTTTCTCAGTGTTTCTCGTGTTTCTCTGTTTCTCAGTTTTTCTCTGTGTTTCTCTGTGTTTCTCAATGTTTCTCAGTGTTTCTCTGTTTCTCAGTGTTTCTGTTTCTCTCTGTGTTTCTCTGTGTTTCTCTGTGTTTCTGTTTCTCAGTGTTTCTCAGTGTTTCTCGGTGTTTCTCAGTGTGTCTCAGTGTTTCTCGTGTTTCTCTGCGTTTCTCATGTTTCTCAGTGTTTCTCGTGTTTCTCTGTGTTTCTCTGTTTCTCAGTGTTTCTCTGTTTCTCTGTTTCTCAGTTTTTCTCAGTGTTTTTCAGTGTTTCTCTGTGTTTCTCTGTTTTTCTCAGTGCTTCTCAGTTTCTCAGTGTTTCTCTGTTTCTCAGTGTTTCTGTTTCTCAGTGTTTCTCAGTGTTTCTCTGTTTCTCAGTTTTTCTCTGTGTTTCTCTGTTTCTCAGTGTGTCTCAGTGTTTCTCTATTTCTCAGTGTTTCTTAGTGTTTCTCAGTGCTTCTCAGTGTTTCTCTGTTTCTTAGTGTTTCTCAGTGTTTCTCAGTTTTTCTCTGTGTTTCTCAGTGTTTCTCAGTGTTTCTCAGTGTTTCTCAGTGTTTCTCAGTGTTTCTCTGTTTCTCAGTGTTTCTCGTGTTTCTCTGTTTCTTAGTGTTTCTCAGTGTTTCTCAGTTTTTCTCTGTGTTTCTCAGTGTTTCTCAGTGTTTCTCAGTGTTTCTCAGTGTTTCTCAGTGTTTCTCTGTTTCTCAGTGTTTCTCGTGTTTCTCTGTGTTTCTCTGTTTCTCAGTTGTTCTCTGTGTTTCTCTGTTTCTCAGTGTTTCTCAGTGTTTCTCGTGTAACTCTGTGTTTCTCATTGTTTCTCTGTGTTTCTCTGTGTTTCTCTGTGTTTCTAAGTGTTTCTCTGTGTTTCTAAGTGTTTCTAAGTGTTTCTCTGTGTTTCTCTGTGTTTCTCTGTGTTTCTCTGTGCTTCTCAGTTTCTCAGTGTTTCTCTGTTTCTCAGTGTTTCTGTTTCTCAGTGTTTCTCAGTGTTTCTCTGTTTCTCAGTTTTTCTCTGTGTTTCTCTGTTTCTCAGTGTGTCTCAGTGTTTCTCTATTTCTCAGTGTTTCTTAGTTTCTCAGTTTCTCAGTGTTTCTTAGTGTTTCTCAGTGCTTCTCAGTGTTTCTCTGTTTCTTAGTGTTTCTCAGTGTTTCTCAGTTTTTCTCTGTGTTTCTCAGTGTTTCTCAGTGTTTCTCAGTGTTTCTCAGTGTTTCTCTGTTTCTCAGTGTGTCTCAGTGTTTCTCTATTTCTCAGTGTTTCTTAGTTTCTCAGTTTCTCAGTGTTTCTTAGTGTTTCTCAGTGTTTCTCAGTGTTTCTCTGTTTCTCAGTGTTTCTCGTGTTTCTCTGTGTTTCTCTGTTTCTCAGTTGTTCTCTGTGTTTCTCTGTTTCTCAGTGTTTCTCAGTGTTTCTCAGTGTTTCTCGTGTAACTCTGTGTTTCTCATTGTTTCTCTGTGTTTCTCTGTGTTTCTCTGTGTTTCTAAGTGTTTCTCTGTGTTTCTAAGTGTTTCTAAGTGTTTCTCTGTGTTTCTAAGTGTTTCTCTGTGTTTCTAAGTGTTTCTCTGTGTTTCTAAGTGTTTCTAAGTGTTTCTCTGTGTTTCTAAGTGTTTCTTGTGTTTCTCTGTGTTTCTCTGTGTTTCTCTGTGTTTCTCTGTGTTTCTCAGTGTTTCTCAGTGTTTCTCTGTGTTTCTCTGTGTTTCTCTGAGACCTCCTGTACTGAGATTCTCGGCATCTGTGAAGTGTTAGCGCTGAGTAATTCAGTGTGAGGATCAGAAAATACATTATCATGTTCAGCTGTGAATGAAGAGATGGTGTCTCATCGTATATCAAACCGGGCACATCTGAAATATCATATCCAGATTTAAGAAACCACACGATATCTTAGTTCGTGTCCTAAATGGACACGGATGAACTGCGGGTCACGGAGAAGAAAACCAACTCAATACTAACAAACGTAAATGGAGCATTTAGTGAGAAGTGACGTCGAGAATGTCATCGTCATTCATCCAACATGTTTGATATAGAAGCCAGAGGAAAGTTATGGTAGTAAAACGTATTGTTTTATTGGTCACAAGCCGATACAAGACTGTCATGGTCCAGTTCTCTCACGTGAACGAGGGAAACGTAGTTTTGTTCATCGTTTTTAACTCATGGATGGATAATATCAGCCAGTGCCTGTATTTGGACTGTAAATAATCCACGGATAATATGGACCACTCGCGATTTCAAATGCAGAATGCCTTAAAATAAAATTGAAATAAAATAAAATAAAACAATAAAGTAAATTAAATAAAAATAGAAAAATAATATAAATATATAAAATTTGAAAAAAATGAAATTATAAACAAGTTCAATAAAATAATCAAATAAAGCAAAATATTAAATAGTTAAATAAAATAAAAATAATAAAATAAAAACAAAATAAAATAATAAAAAGTTCAATAAAATAATAAAATAAATAACAATAGAACAATAAAATAAAAATATAATAATAAAAATGTAATAAAATATTCAAATAACGTAAAATATAATAAAATAGTTCAATAAAATAAAAATAATCAAATAAAATAAAAAATAGAACAATAAAATGAAATAAAAATATTAAATGAAATAATAAAAAATGAAATAAAAAATGAAATAAATAAAAATACAAGAATAAAATAAGATTAAATATAATATAAAATAAAATTAGAAAAAGTTAAACAAAATTAATTAATAAAATAAATAATAATTAAAAAAATAATTGTAGGCCTGGTTTCACAGACAGGGCTTAAATTAAGCCAGGATTAGGCCTTAGTTCACTAAGGACATTTAAGTAGCTTTTATAAACATGCAAAAACATTACTAGTGTGCATCGAGACAAAACAGTGGCACTGACTTATTTTAAGATATCTCAGTGAAAATTGCTTTCAGCTAAAAAATCTCAAACATGCATTTTAGTCGTGGACAAGCTAAAGCCTTGTGTGTGAAACCAGGGGAAAAGTTCAATTAAATAAAACACAAAGAGACTAACTATAAATCTTATTTCACATGGCTGAATCTACAAGGAAGATTAATCAATTTCATTAACAAAATATTTGTTTTTCATAAACATTTTCAAAACTCGTTAGCGGCTCAATCAGTCGAACGATGGTGTCAATCATCAGTCATGTAGTTCAACATGTAGTTCAACTTTTGTATTTATGGAAGAAAAAGAAGTGAAAGATTATTATGCTCCGTTTGCATGACACATCTCCTCCTGAACAGAAGTGAACGAGCCGATGTGTTATTTGCCATTTAATTGTTTGTGCGCCGCAGAGCATAAAGAGAACAGGATCATGAAGGACCTCTTCAACTCCACGTTTAAACTCATCTTTATGCTTGTGTAGTAATGTGAGGAAATATTTCAGATTATGTACTGGTGAAACTCACTCATTTCAGCTTCGGTTCTTAAAGAACTTTCATAATGTTCATATTATTGAAGTGATTTGTGCCATTTGATCATGAATGTTTTAGAGAAACACAAACCAAATAAGAGCACAAAAAAACATTTGTGAATCTATTAGGTTTGGGTTTTCACTTCTTACTTAAACTGGAACGAAAAGTCTGTGTTTCATGATTTGATCAACTTAGATAGTTAATATGGTTCAGATAACATAATATTTCGAGTTTCTGTTGTTGAAACCAATCTCCATTGCATTAACTCAAATTTTTTATTTCAATGAACATTTTAAGCCAACAAGGTAACTTACTTTTTTGAGTTAAACTAACAATATTTATAACAATAACAGCTACAGTAGTTTGTAACTAACTTTGTACTTTACTTGGTTGCACCATTTGTTCTTAAGGCAGAACGTAGTTAGTAGAACGTAAGCTTCAATGATCCATACATGATCTAATAATAAAATACTGTGAATGTTGGTCTATCATCACTGTTTTCTGCAGAGCTGCTTTAAAGCTGAATTTAACTCATTTAAAGGGAACCCCGACTACTGCGGCATGTTGGCCTTATCAGATTAACGTGGGTATCAGCTATAAAAAGGTGATACAAAAACACTCCAAATGTTTTTGTTTTTATTAAAAAAGCCGAAAATCCGTTCACCCGTAGGCCGCCATAGTTATTTACGTCTCAATGCATTCTGGGTAGTGACGTGTATAGGTTGTAGCCGGTTGTAGCCTTATTGTTTTTCCAACCTACCGGCTAGCTAGCTAAGTTTTGACAGTAGCGAGATGAACACGTCTGCCGTTCAGCCTTTTCAGTTTGAACCTGAGCGCACTGTAGGATTAAATCAGGAGAATAACGCGGAAGACGATAGGTGAAAATGAAGATTATCTGAGAGTTGAGGAAGCGAGAGTGGGGCAAAACATATGGTGTCTGTGCGGCAACTGCAGACATCCGGGAGTCTCCCGCATATTGATAGCGGCTCCCTGATGCCCGCAAATTAGTTCAAATCTCCCGGAATCTAGAGCGAGCGAGCGAGCAAGAGCAAGAGCTCGCACATACTGCGCTACAAACCGTGTAGCACGCGCACGGCCGAGAGGGAGAGAGCGAGAGACCTTGCGCGTGTGTGTGCGCTAGTGTGCGTGTGTCCCTCATGAAGCGCATGAAAGACAGAGAGCATCCTGATTACCCCGCAAACCTGGCCAATAAAGCTGATTGTGATTCTGAAGAGAATATATAGTAAAAAAAAGTGACAAAAAGTAGAGTTCTTTACAGCAAACGCTGTCATTCTCACTTGGCATTGGCAAGCAGTTGCCGCACAGACATTAATGCACGTCGTTATTCTCCTGATTTAATCCTACAGTGCGCTCGGGTTCAAACTGAAAAGACTGAACGGCAGACGTGTTCATCTCGCTACTGTCGCTAATCTTATAAGGCCGACGTGCCGCAGTAGTCAGGGTACCCTTTAATAATTGATGATCTTTACAACGGAACTGAATCAACACTGAACTGAATCAACACTGAACTGAATCAGCACTGATCTGAATCAGCACTGAACTGAATCAACACTGATCTGAATCAACACTGATCTGAATCAGCACTGAACTGAATCAACACTGATCTGAATCAGCACAGATCTGAATCAACATTGAACTGAATCAGCACTTATCTGAATCAACACTGAACTGAATCAGCACTGAACTGAATCAACATTGAACTGAATCAACACAGATCTGAATCAACATTGAACTGAATCAGCACTTATCTGAATCAACACTGAACTGAATCAGCACTGAACTGAATCAGCACTGAACTGAATCAACACTGAACTGAATCAGCACTGATCTGAATCAGCACTGATCTGAATCAACACTGATCTGAATCAACACTGATCTGAATCAACACTGAACTGAATCAGCACTGATCTGAATCAACACTGATCTGAATCAACACTGAACTGAATCAGCACTGATCTGAATCAACATTGAACTGAATCAGCACTGATCTCAATCAACACTGAACTGGATCAGCACTGAACTGAATCAGCACTGAACTGAATCAGCACTGATCTGAATCAACACTGATCTGAATCAACATTGAACTGAATCAGCACTGATCTGAATCAACACTGAACTGAATCAGCACTGAACTGAATCAACACTGATCTGAATGAACATTGAACTGAATCAGCACTGAACTAAATCAACACTGAACTGAATCAGCCCTGAACTGAATCAACACTGCAACAAATCACAACTGAACTGAATCAACACTGAACTGAATCAACACTGAACTGAATCAACATTGAACTGAATCAGCACTGAACTAAATCAACACTGAACTGAATCAGCCCTGAACTGAATCAGCACTGCAACAAATCACAACTGAACTGAATCAAAACTGCAACAAATCACAACTGAACTGAATCAACACTGAACTGAATCAACACTGAACTGAATCAACACTGAACTGAATCAACACTGAACTGAATCAACACTGAACTGAATCAACACTGATCTGAATCAGCACTGAATTGAATCAGCACTGATCTGAATCAACACTGAACCGAATCAACACTGAACCGAATCAACACTGAACCGAATCAACACTGATCTGAATCAACACTGAACCGAATCAACACTGAACTGAATCAGCACTGATCTGAATCAACACTGAACCGAATCAACACTGAACTGAATCAGCACTGATCTGAATCAACACTGAACCGAATCAACACTGAACTGAATCAGCACTGATCTGAATCAACACTGAACTGAATCAACACTGAACTGACACTATTATCTTTTTAGAGCTGCTGTAAAGCAGAATTGAACTCTGTTTGCATCATTGAATCATTATTTTCCCGTTTCTCCCTGTAAAGCTGCTTTGAAACAATCTGTATTGTATAAAGCACTATAAAAATAAAGATGACTTGTCTACAATATTTACAATTATATAATCAGTAACACAGTTAAATAACAAAGAAGAACATTCACTCAAAACAAAACTGTTTTTAAATTCACTGCATGTTCACTTTCCTGAGATATCAATATAAAACGACGCCATAAATTCCTCATATATATGTAGACGTCTATGATGGACATAATAATGTACAGTAATTCAGAAACGAGCTCTTTACATCCCGACAGATGTGAACCGTCTGGTCTTGTACATTAAAACACAAAACAATAAACGATCTTTTATTTCTCCGTCTCTCACACTGAACATCACAGACTGTAATTATACTGTTGTTTTCTCATACGCCGTACACCAGCTTTGACAAATGCTGTCAATTATCACATCCACATGTCCAAACATCCAACAGGCCATAAGCCACGAGTTCATCTGGTAATCATTAAACTATGACTGGCATTTTTATATTACACCGGTTCGTGTAAGAGCGATTCATCTTGGCGAATCGAATGGGGAAAAGTGATGTTGCGTCATCTCTGAACCTTCAACGCTTCACTAAAAACATTTGGAGGGAAGTATTAGTTCATAAAAAACATGGAAATAATCTGACCTGCGATTAAAACATCTCAAACCAACATTCGGATGGGATGAATCACATTAAAAGTTGATGCAAAATGCCCAAAAAATTACCTCAAACTCATCATAACCGAATGGATCCATGTAGATCCTCAGATCTTGATGCAAAATAATTAATAACTTCATTAATTTACCTCTATTTTATCTTGTAAAATGACAAAGAACAACGAATGTTCACAAGGAAACAATGGCTATAATGTATATGACATATCGAAGTCAGAGCTTTCATAAAAATCACGAGTTTACAAGTTACTCTCTCACTCTCTCTCTCACTCTCTCTCTCTCTATCTATATCTATATATCTCTCTCTATATATATATATATATATAATGATGATAATAGTAATCAGATAAGCAGCTCTTCAAAAATCAGTTCAAATCCATTAATATTGTTCATTAATAATAATATTGTTCATTGTCAAACCTGTAGCTGTAGTTTGCATTTTTTTTTCATTTATTTAAAAAATATAAAATATTTTCCTCATATTTTGATGGGTTAATCGAACTTGTAGGGTCATTGAAAACAACATTTTATATATATGATAATAGTAATCAGATAAGCAGCTCTTCAAAAATCAGTTCAAATCCATTAATATTGTTCATATATATAATATACACTCACCTAAAGGATTATTAGGAACACCATACTAATACTGTGTTTGACCCCCTTTCGCCTTCAGAACTGCCTTAATTCTACGTGGCATTGATTCAACAAGGTGCTGAAAGCATTCTTTAGAAATGTTGGCCCATATTGATAGGATAGCATCTTGCAGTTGATGGAGATTTGTGGGATGCACATCCAGGGCACGAAGCTCCCGTTCCACCACATCCCAAAGATGCTCTATTGGGTTGAGATCTGGTGACTGTGGGGGCCATTTTAGTACAGTGAACTCATTGTCATGTTCAAGAAACCAATTTGAAATGATTCGAGCTTTGTGACATGGTGCATTATCCTGCTGGAAGTAGCCATCAGAGGATGGGTACATGGTGGCCATAAAGGGATGGACATGGTCAGAAACAATGCTCAGGTAGGCCGTGGCATTTAAACGATGCCCAATTGGCACTAAGGGGCTTAAAGTGTGCCAAGAAAACATCCCCCACACCATTACACCACCACCACCAGCCTGCACAGTGGTAACAAGGCATGATGGATCCATGTTCTCATTCCGTTTACGCCAAATTCTGACTCTACCATCTGAATGTCTCAACAGAAATCGAGACTCATCAGACCAGGCAACATTTTTCCAGTCTTCAACTGTCCAATTTTGGTGAGCTCTTGCAAATTGTAGCCTCTTTTTCCTATTTGTAGTGGAGATGAGTGGTACCCGGTGGGGTCTTCTGCTGTTGTAGCCCATCCGCCTCAAGGTTGTGCGTGTTGTGGCTTCACAAATGCTTTGCTGCATACCTCGGTTGTAACGAGTGGTTATTTCAGTCAAAGTTGCTCTTCTATCAGCTTGAATCAGTCGGCCCATTCTCCTCTGACCTCTAGCATCAACAAGGCATTTTCGCCCACAGGACTGCCGCATACTGGATGTTTTTGCCTTTTCACACCATTCTTTGTAAACCCTAGAAATGGTTGTGCGTGAAAATCCCAGTAACTGAGCAGATTGTGAAATACTCAGACCGGCCCGTCTGGCACCAACAACCATGCCACGCTCAAAATTGCTTAAATCACCTTTCTTTCCCATTCTGACATTCAGTTTGGAGTTCAGGAGATTGTCTTGACCAGGACCACACCCCTAAATGCATTGAAGCAACTGCCATGTGATTGGTTGATTAGATAATTGCATTAATGAGAAATTGAACAGGTGTTCCTAATAATCCTTTAGGTGAGTGTATATATATATATATATATGTTGTTTTCAATGACCCTACTAGTTCGATTAAACCATGAAAATATGAGGAAAATATTTTATATTTTTTAAATAAAAACAAAAATGCAAACTACAGCTACGGGTTTTATTTTACAAACAAAAATCTGAGAGAAAAAAAGCAAACATAACTACAACATAATCATTTTTTTATATTTGGTTGATTCTCTTGTTTTTGCATGTGATCATAATTTCTTTGCCTGGTCAAAAATGATGTTGCACAATTTATTATGTTTCATTGCGTTATTATCACTCATAAAACAATCGACTACAAGCACAACTACACAAAATGACTACAAAATCTTTAATAATATTTGAATAAAGGGTGAAGATGTCAATTTTATTAGTCAGTTTTGGACACCAGTGTATATATATATATATATATATTTACTATATTGTGGTAAGTCCTACATAATATGAACAGTATAATGTCACAAGTTACTTGGCAATCATAAACATGCTACAATTATGTTAATGAACAATATTAATGGATTTGAACAGATTTTTGAAGAGCTGCTTCTGATTACTATAATCATCATTAATGCTGCGATCTGAAACATCAGAATAGATATTTTGTAACATTATAAATGCTTCAGTGTCACTTCTGATCAGTTTAATGCTTCCTTGCTGAATAAAAGTATTCATTTCTTTATTCGAAAAGAAACTGAGCAATAACTTTTGAACGGTAGTGTATAATGTTACAAAAGATTCTATTTCAAATAAATGCTGTTCTTTTGAACTTTCTATTTATCAAAGAATCCTGAAAAATAAACTGTTTTCAACATTGATAATAATCATAAATGTTTCTTGAGCATCAAATCATCATATTATAGTGATTTCTGAAGGATCATGTGACACTGAAGACTGGAGTAATGATGCTGAAAATTCAGCTTTGATCACAGGAATAAATTACACTTTACTATATATTCACATAGAAAACAGATGATTTACATTGGAATAATATTTCACAATTTTTACTGTATTTTTGATCCAATAAATGCAGCTTTGGTGAGCAGAAGAGACTTCTTTAAAAAAATATTAAAAAAACTTACAGATCTAAAACATTTGAAATGTAATGTATTTAATATTATTATATATTAATAAATGTTATTAATATATATAAATATTAGTTGAAAAACTAAATAAAAATTAGAAATGTTTCCCTAGCAATACATTTAAATTATTTTAAGTTGAAGCACATAAAAACTAAAAATATAAAATAAAAGCTCATTTAAAACATTAATAAAACAGTAACACTTTACAATAAGGTTTCATTAGTTAACATGAACTATAAATGAACAATACTTCTACAGCATTTATTAATCTTAGTTAATTTCAAAATGTACTAATACATTATGGACATCAAAAGTTGTATTTGTTAAACTAGTTAATGCATGTGAACATGAACAAACAATGAACATCTGTGTATCAACTAACATTAACACAGTTTAATAAATACTGTAACAACTGTATTGCTCATTATTAGTCAGTGTTAGTTAATAAATTAACTAATGCTAACAAATAAAGTGTTACCTGTAATAAAATGTAAAATAACACTGCATAACATGTAAGGTGTCTTATTTCTTGATTCACATGCTGAAACATTCAGAGATTTGAAAGACGCACGGGTCAGGAGTTTCTGCATTTCTCCAGCTTGTCTTATTTAAGCAGTTTCTAATTCACAGAACGAAGGGGAAAAGCCTGCGTGACAGAGTTGATTAGATCTGACAGAACTCGACCCCCGCGACCGGCTCCTTGTTCCAGAAGCAGGACTCGGATATAAGACGACCTTTGACCTGTGCCGAAGACCATCCAGATCCGTGATTACAGAGCATCTGTGCAACTCGATACGAGCGATCCCTGACATCCGAACGCTTGAAGAACTGGAGAACCACTCACGGCGTACCATACTTTACATCAACACTCTAAAAAAACAACAACACTGGGTTAAAAACAACCCAGATTGGGTCGTTTTCAACCCAAGGGCTGGGTAACTACAGGACAGAACACATGTTGGGTAATTTAACCCAGCATAATGGGTTGATTCAGTTTTACTAAAGTAGCTTTTTTATTATTTTACTTCATACACAACTTAAATCATCAAAACTTTTTTTTTTTAAATACTCTAAAATACTATAAAATAAAATCTTTTTAAAAACTACTTATTTTTTAAATAATTCCTTTATTTTTTATCATATTTTACAGTATAGCATATTTTATATAGTTTTGAATACACATTGCATACATTTAAGCTCGTTTAACACGTTCAATAAAGCATCACAATATGAGGAAAATATTTAATTTTTTTAAATATTTTAATATTAATATTTATATTAATTAATATTAATATTTTAAATACTCTAAAATACTATAAAATAAAATCTTTTTAAAAACTACTTATTTTTAAAATAATTTCTTTATTTTTTATCATATTTTACAGTATAGCATATTTTATATAGTTTTGAATACACATTGCATACATTTAAGCTCGTTTAACACGTTCAATAAAGCATCACAATATGAGGAAAATATTTAATTTTTTTAAATATTTTAATATGAATTAATATTAATATTTTAAATACTCTAAAATACAATAAAATCTTTTTAAATACTACTTTTTTTAAATAATTCCTTTATTTTTTATCATATTTTACAGTATAGCATATTTTATATAGTTTTGAATACATATTGCATACATTTAAGCTCGTTTAACACGTTCTAATAGTTGGTTATACATGCGTTCATAATTTCTTTCTTTGACAGCGTGGCCTTTATGTATGTCTCAATCTGTCATGTTTTATTGCGTTATTATAACAAATAAAAAAAAAAAAGAGTCATATGGATACTTACTTTCATTGTATCCACGGCAAAATCTGGGATATTCTGCTTCTTTTTAAGAACAACATGAGTTGATAAATGATAAATGTTTTTGAGAGAACTTTCCTAACAAGCGTGAAGAGTTTACATTTCTGCAGCAATTTCAAATGCGAGAGGATGTTTTTCCTCGGATGAAGAGATTCAGATAATGGCGTCTCAGTGGAGGCCGTCTTGACCTCTGACCTTTGCCCTGGAGGGTTCAGAAGCCTGCATCAAATGTAAGCTGTTTTGATGTGCCACAAATGACCCAAGGACCCAGAGTCACCATAGACAGCCTTTCTAGGAATCTCTAGTGTGACGGAGTAACAAACACTTCACACCGAGAGAAAGTGCTAATTTAAGCAACGAGCCTCTGGAGGCTGTGAGATTAACCGCGGTAAAATACCTGTAACTACAGACTCCAGTTACTTATTGCTTTTTAAAACAGTGGCAAAAGCAATATGATTTAAAACACCAATGGTCAATGCATTAAATTGAGTTATGGAATCTTGTTTATGTCATCGAATAAAAAAAAAAAACTATGACTTTATCTCATAATTCTGACTTTTTTTCTCACGTTTATATGTCAAAATTATATTATAAATTTCGCGATTTTGACTTTTGTATTGGAATTCTCAGTTTAAAACTTCAATTCTGTTTTTATTGTTTCCGCATGGAATAAAAAATATTTTAAAAAATTGTTTTTATCTCACAATACTGACTTATTTTGCAATTGCGAGTTTATGTTTCCAAATCGTAAGGTATAAATCTCGTAATTTTGCCTTTTTTTCTTGGAATTTTTAGTTTATAACTCGAAATTCTGTATTTATTGTTTCCACCACGCAATAATATAGCTAAAAAATATAATTGCGATTTTTTAAAATCTCAATTCAGACTTTTTTCTCACAGTTTATATGTCAAAAATTACATTATAAATCTCACAATTTTTCATTTAGTCTTTAAATTCTGAGTTTACAACTTCAAATCTGTTTTTATTGTTTCCGCCATGGAATAAAAAATATTAATTACAATTCTGCATTTTTTCTTGCAATTTGCGAGTTTGTTTCTCGAAATTTTGCCTTTTTTTCTTGGAATTTTTAGTTTGCAACTCGCAATTCTGTATTTATTGTTTCCGCCACGAAATAATAATATCAAAAAACTAAATTGCAATTTTTTAAATCTCACAATTCAGGGATTTTTTTCTAACAATTGCGAGTTTAAATGTTAAAATTATATTACAAATCTCGCAATTTCGCCTTTTTTTAATCTCACAATACGGAGTTGATTCTTGCAGTTATGAAAAAAAGTCAGAATGATGAGATAAAAAAAAAAATCGCACTTTTTTACGTTTTTTATTGCGTGGCGGAAATAAGTTTCCATATTTATTACTATTAATAATCAGAAAAAATCAATTCTTCTGGCCAGTGAAGACGGATATCTCACAGCTACAGTTCACCACGGTAAACCATCACAGAATATGAGAAAACACACATCAGAAAACAGAAGTGTGTGTCGTTTCTCCGGTTAATCTCTGAGCGACTCTTACTGTCAGCGAGTCTGATTTGTTTCGCAAACCCCTTCACGCTGTGACTAACAGCTCAGTGGAGTCTGTCTCCGGGTTTCGTGTTGCCAGGAAGGTATTTTTCATTGAGTAAATAATTACGGATCGTGATGAATATGAATATGAATATGCTGTACAGCTGCGCCATGACATTATGAGTGATGCTGTTAGAGTCATTAGGAGTGTTTCATCATGAACTGAGCGAGCGTATATCGTTCATATTTCTCTAACGATACTTCAGAGAATAACGCCTTTCTGGCCGGCCTTAAACACACAGCAGTGAGAGAAACTCGAGTGTGTGTGTGTGTGTGTGTGTGTGTGTGTGTGTGTGTGACTTTAAACTCAAACACCTGCAAACCCACAGCAGTTTGAGATGAATGCACCTCGCACAACACATCGAATAATTATCAGGATAACATTTGGATGATAATTCTCTTTCCTTCAGTCGCTGATGATATTGTTATTGTTTTGTTTGTTTTAAGGCAAGAATCTTAAAACACATCTCCGTCATAATAAACAGCAACCGCAAAAGTGGAATAATTGACAAGTGGAATACATTTGTTTTAAGGCAAAAACACTGGGGTTTTTTCATGCACTGCTCAATTTTGAGATTTTGGGCTGTTTTGCTTCCATAATTTCTTCTTTCAGACTAGTGGGAATAAAACATCCAAAATACACATTTTAAGTGTTTATTTTATAGCATTTAATCTATTTGCACACCTGTAGATGTAAATTTCAATCCATACATTTAAAAGCAGTGAATCTGAACTGTATCCAACATTCAGATTTCGCTTCTGGAAATGTATTAGATATTAATTAGATTATTCCTCATTTGCATAGTTAACCCTTCTGGGATTGCTCATTTTGGGATTCACACTTGTGTTGTTCACAGTCAAAAGTGAGCAAACGCTATTTTAATTTTTAGTAAAAATCAATGTAATTTTTTTTTCAGTCATTTTCTATTTTTTTATTATGTATTTTGATATAAATGTATGTTACTTATAAATATTTATGCAATAATTGTGATAATTTTTCCAATTAAAGCTGTATTTCATGTTAACATGGAGACAATGCCTTTAAAGTTCAAATTTTAAAGGTCGATTACTGTCAAAAAACATCTGTAATGCCACAAGATACTGGTTGTTTTTAGGCATCATAATTTACTTTTATTAGGTTGTGGATTTGAATATATATTTAGACATTCTCACAGACTCCTTTTTGACCAGGTTTAAATGTGCATATTTTGCACTCTTGATATTTTAGTGTCGCCCCTTAACACGTCTTCTTTCAGACTAGTGGAAATACAACATCCAAAATACACGTTTTAAGTGTTTATTTTATGCCACTTAATCTATTTGCATACATGTAGATTTAAATTTCAATCCATTCCTATAAAAGCAGTGAGTTTGAAGAATTTTTAACCTGGCTGTATCCAACCTTATATGCAAATTAGTGCATATTGAATTATATAATTCCTCATTTGCATACACTCTAAAAAATGCTTGGTTGTTTTAACCCAAATTTGGGTCAAATATGGACAAACCCAGCCATTGGGTTACATTTTTTTTAATTAAATGTTTAACCAAATGTTTGAGTTTGTCCATATTTGACCCAAAATTGGGTTAAAACAACCCAGCATTTTTTAGAGTGTAGTTATTAACCCTCTGGTATAGCTCATTTAGGGATACACATTTGTGTTGTTGAGTGTTCGCGGTCAAAAGTGACCAAAACCTTTTTAATTTTCAGTAAAATCAATGTAATATATTTTTGTTTAGTCATTTTTATTTTATTAGCATGTATTTTGAGAAAATCTAATGTTACTAATTAATATATGTAATAATTATGAACAATCTTTTCCCATTGGAAAATATTATTTTTCACTTAAAGCTGCATTTCATGTTAAAATAGAGACAATAACTTTAAAATCCAATTTTTGAAGGTAAATTAGTGTAAAAAAACAAATATATATATATGTATATATTGTGGTTGTGGATTTGGATGTATATTTAGACATTCTCAAAGACTCAAGATTTAAATGTGTCTATTTTGCACTCTTGTTATTTTAGTGTCGCCCCTTCACTTCTGTGCGCTTTTTTCTAGATTGTATTCCCCAAAAATTGCCCTCTTTTTTCATATTCTTCCTATTTCCCATTAATTTCCCATGGTGCTCATTTCTGACCTCGAACAACACAATTGTGACTATTTTTTTAACGACAATTTAGCTTTTTCGAATAAAGTCCACAATTTTTTTTTGTGGTCACAAAGCCACAAAAGTCACAGAGTTTCGTACCATTCCGATAAAGTAGCGATTAAAAAAAAAAAAAAAAAAATCAAATCTAAAAAAAAACGAACATCACCAACATTTCAGAAAACTTGTGATACAAAAAGTGTTTGCGATTCTTAATGTAATCAACCAACTGGGAAAGTTGATTTCTGCAGTATTAGTTGCTTTTTTCCCCTATTCACCAAGGTTATATTTCCTTGTTCCTTGTATATTGTTGTGGTGTTGTCTACGCATGGTTTGTTGCGAGGCACATGTGTTCTCTGTTCTTCATTACATGTAGACGAAACAGTCTTTCATGTGCGCAGAGTTTAAGCAGAAACACCCCAGAGCCCTGAGCACTCGGTCACGAGCTCATGCCAGTCTGGGATATCTAATGAGCGAGGGAAGGGACAAAACGGGAAAGAGTAGGATTCGCCAATACACTCCTGAAAATAAAGGTTCAAAAACTGGGATTTCTAAGTGATGCCATAGAAGAACTGGTTCCTGGAAGAACCTTTCAGTAAAATAACTGTTTTTTTGTGTGTGTGAAGAACATTAATAATCTAAAGAATCGTTTCCCACTATAGTCGTTCCACGGAAGATAAAGGTTCTTCATGGAACCATTGATGCCAATAAAGAACCTTTATTTATAAGAGGAACATCGACATGTGGTTCGTTCATTTACTGTTCCGTTTCGAAGAAGTGCCAATATAGAAATTAAAATGTTTCAAATTGGTTGGTTTAGATGGTTTAAAATGGGACATTGTGGGATGTAAAAAAAAAAAGTTGGAAAACGGAATAAAACGCATCGTAACCTCGGTTCCCGCCTCGTTATAAAATAAAGGCTTCAATATTCTCGAGAAAAGGAATTTTCTCATAGCCTATCTCACGACCAATTCGTACGAGTGATTAAAAGGTGGCTAATTCGGATGACCTCGCTCGTACGAATTTGTACGATGTGTCTAAACCCACGTGATGGTTAGGTTTAGGGGCGGGGTCAGGGGTAGGTCATTCGTACGAATTCATACGAATTGGGCAACTCGTAAAATATGTACGATTTAGCAAAAATTGGACTAATTTGTACGAGTGAGGTCGTATGAATTCGTATGAATTAGCCACCTCGTAAAGTTCGTACGAATTGCCGTGAGATAGACGCAACACGAAGTGACCGTTCTCGAAAAGCAACCGAATACACATCTCCAAACCCATATTGCGTGACGTGTCATTGGTCGCTTTGGTCAGGTGGTATTTATAGTATAGGGGGCGGAGTTTTAGATTCTAGAGAGCATTTGATTGGACAGAAGATGTGTTGAGAAGCTGTGATGTCATAAAATCCCTGATACATTTTAGTGGAAGTGAGAGACTGTAAGTTTATATCTCCTAAATGAGAATTTTGTCATTGTTTTTGAAGCTTATTCATAACGTTCATATTCATATTCACATAGTCATACTTAAAGCTAAAAAAACGTACATTTTGATTTCAGGGGGCCTTTAAGCAACGCAGCAAAGAATGTAAATCATATGCATGCAGTGAAGGTCTCGAGAGACTGCGTTAATCTCCAGAACGAGTTCAGAGGAGAAGACGAGACACGTGAGATGCTGTCAGGATCACAACAGGAGGAATCTGAAACACTCGCATCATGCAATGCGTAATGAGGAAAATCCTGTGCATCAGAATACGTTTGCATGGAAATCATTGATCATACGCAAAGGAAAGAATCATTATCAGATTTTCTCTCTCTGCATCTTTTCAGTGGTTATTTAGAAGTATGACTGTTGATATCACTGTCCTTTGTTGTTGTTAAGAGGGTTTGAAGGCATCAGAAAAGCATTTGCTTGAAAGCAGGGCTGAATAAAAGGTTCTGGTTTTGACCCTGAGAGAAAGAAACCAGAGCTGGACAAAAAAAAAATTCTGTATTATGAATTTTTAAGGCCAGACAAGTAATTTGGTGAGGTAAATTTGTGAAGAAAGACTACACGACTATACACATATATTCAAACGCGCATTCCTATAGACTAAACACGTAATACGCATGTGCACGCCGTCTGCGTTTTCACAGGTTTGCGTTTTTGTTTACGCGGAGATGAGAAAATTTTTCAACATTTTTAAACGCTTACACGGTCCTTGGAACCTATTTTAAGGTTTATGTTCTCAAACCACTAAACACTGTTGTTGTGTAAATGAGCCGGAGCGCATTAAGGGTTTTCTGTTAGAACGGTGTCGTGTTAAGGCCAATTTATACTTCTGCGTCGGGTGCGCGCAGTAGGTACAGCGTAGCATACGCACAGACGTGTACCATACGCCGTACCCTGATGTGCACCTCCTCGAAAATGTAACTACACGTCGCGGCCCGCAAGATCTGTGATTGGTCGGCTTGGTAGCATCTCGTTTTCTCCTACGCATTTCCGCCGTGTTCTTCTGCCCTGCCCGCCATTTTTAAATTCAGAAGTTCAGTGAAAATTCAGTGAAGAAACATGGAAATGAACGATAAGCGATAAGCTCCAACTCCAACATGATCCGCTCTCTTTCAGTCGCCATTGTAGCCTAGTAGCCTAAACTCAAAACAGCCGCGAGGAATATAAACACAGTGGAACATTAAAACCCTCCCCCGCCAACTAGCGTTTCAGCGCTGTAACTGCAGAGCAACACAGACACAACGCAGAAGTATAAATGCTCACGACAGTGTCGCCTACGTGAGTAGCCAGCGCCGCCGCTCCCACCACACGCATCACGCGCTGTGCGTAGGGCACCAAGTGCTGAGGGGGCACCAAAAATAGCCTAATGAAAAATCAATTATCATATCATAGTCATAATAATTATAATGCCGATATTATTTCAGTATAAAAATATTATTAGGCACTTTTTAGGGATGTATATAACAAAACAGGCGGAACAAGACAAGAGTATTTAATTGCTCTAGAAAGTAACGATGGTGACGCCGCCGCCCCTCCCCCCAAACACACTCAACTTGGGGGAATTATGCTTATAAAGGAATTATCATAAAGGAATTATGCTTAGGGCACCAAAATGGCTACCAGAGGTACTGTGAGTAGCCTACGGCGTACACTACGGCGTACACTCGACGCAGAAGTATAAATTGGCCTTTAGCGGCCGCTGAGTTAAGTAATGATCTTTGCAACGGAAGTGAATCAATCAAAAACTAATTAGCTGGAAAATAACTTTATTCTAGAGCTGTTGTAAAGCCAAAACAATCTCTGTTACTGTAATCTCCTATTATCACTGTAAAGCTGCTTTGAAACAATCTATATAATTGTTAAAAGCACTATATAAATGAAAGTGACTTGACTTCTGATGGACTCCAGTGGATTAACTCACATGGACGTCTGGAATAATGGATTGTGACATATAGACCTGCACATAAACACAGTGAATGAACATCACTGGAGGAGAGAAGGTCACTGGATAGTGACTGGACGCAAAATGGCCATGTTTCTGGTGTAAAAAAAGACATTTTCAAAAAGGAAAAACACACATGCGTTCAGCAGGACAATTCCCATACTCTCTGTCCTATAGTAGGCCTATTCGAAATTAGCGTGTCCCAAATCGTAGTATGTTGAGATAAGTATTACAAAAATACACGGACGGTCTACTTTTTCCGGTTAGAAACCGAAGTGCAGACTCTGGATAATATTGCGAGGATTCGATTAGAACTACAAACAAAAATAACACGTTTTAAAAAAAACTACAAACATGGCGGATGCGCTAAACCGACAGTTAATAAGAGGTTTAGAAGGGGTTTGAGTGATTAATAATCAGAATCTAATCTGACGAGAAGATATTTATTCAGTGTTGACCACATTATATTTAATCTGCAACAGCATTGTGAACTTCTGTAAAGATACGTTTGGTGATTAACCTTTAAATGCATCATTATGCAAATTGCAAACACATGAGGAGAGTTCATGAAAGACCCACGGCTGCCAGATCAACGTGATTTTACATTTCTCTCCGAAACAGTAGGAAATTAAATAAAATTGAATGTGGAGGATTTTAACAGTGACAAGATGATTGACAGGGCCGTTTAAATGGCATGCTGTCCAGTAAAGATGAAGTAGTTTGTCCCAAAGCTTGCCTACTCCTCTGCTACACACTCAAAAGCATGTAGCCTACTTTTTCTTCACAAATAGAGTAAATATTTTTAGGGCGTACTGTAAGTAGGCAGATTGGTTAAATTACCTCAAGTCTCAAAGCACATAACTTTACGAAGGTAAAGAACTTACAGAGCTCTAGTGTAGCACCTGACTTCTGCAGATTCATCTGTGTTGATAGTGTTGACAGAGAAACGCATAAATCCGAGTGTCAGGACGTGAACATAAAGTCACGGGTTGCATCTTGCATTTACGGTAATGGCGTAAACGTAGCATAAACTCTTTGTTTTGGTTCCGGAGAAACGTCTGCTGTTTGTTTGCTGTATTATACTCTGCATATACTTATGAAACCCGCTGATGATATGTGTGATGTCTGCATGTGGACTACCATTGCATTTTGGACCTATACTATTGACATTTTTTGGTCCTGAGACTTCCAAAGTAGATATATACATGTTTTAATATTTAAACCACTTCTATTATTGATTGCTATCAGGGTGTGAATAGAGTTTCAACCAGAATAACAAAAAGTATTTATGAAAAAATCGCCAACCTTACTTTAAAATCCCCAGCGCCGAACACACTGTACGCTACGCGTTTACGTCAGAATTACCGTAATTACAACTAATAAAAAAACGACTGCGTCTACAAACGAAACGCTTGAAATTCTTGAAACCATATTATTGTGACATCATATTAAAAATAATAAATAAATGGCAAAAACTTAAAGCAGCGATTCTCAAACCCTGACGTAAAATATGACACATAAAAATAAGTGCCCCTGACGTCATGTCCGTTAATGGTCACATGACATGCAAAAACAATTAAATAATTTTTTGTTTTTGTTTTTTATTTCTATTGTTTTTATTTTAAGATTACTTATTTTAATTGTACACATTTATGGTTGAAGTATTAGTTTAAGGAAGTCAAGTAGTACGTATTTCTGTTTGATATGAATTTAATTCAGTCAGTGATGCATTTCTTTCTTTCTTTCTTTCCCACAGATCTGAGGTACGTCACTGACAACAAATGTTTTACACAGGACTACAGATGAGCTGAAGGAGTAGAGGAACTATTTTATTACTTAAAAGTATGTACAGGTTCTATGGAAATAATGGAACATATGACTATATGTACAATTCTTTTTTTTTTACATTATCTTTACAAGAAGTTGTATTTTATAAAACACTGACTTGCTAATACATGGGGAAAAAATACACACATACAAATGAAGTGTTGCAATACACACATAAATAAATATCAACATCAACATTCACTGACTGCCGTAACAAATATCTCTACAGCCGAGAACATAGTTTACATCATTCCATCAAAAAAACACGCATAAGTAATCATTTCATTAATAAACAAAACACTCTCTGTTAATCTGTAATGGAAAATTGCTAACGTAATAATAAAAGGCATCAAAGATGGATTTCACACCCTATTAAAGAAACAGTTCAACCAAAAATCCAGTCATTATTTAATCACACAAACGATCTGTGATGCTTGGAAATGGAAAAGAGCTGAATAAAGATACGAGTTTGGGAAATACTTCCAGAATATGTTTGACATGCATCATCTGATCTGATCTCAGATAATCATGAACTTTCTTTGATTACACAAACGTTTCTCCACACCCCATTCTTCCATTTCAATTTAACTTGATTTCATAGAGTCCGAACAAACCCCTAGGAACACAACATGGCTCTTAACAGGCTGAAATGGTTTCTGAGTGTAAACGCACACATGGAACGGTGCTACAGCACAAGAGTTTGGGGTGATTTCTTCATCAGTGTTGTTGCAATGAAAACCGTAGATCTTGAGAGAAAGAACGAAGGCTAGCGCTTGGAGCGTCTGAAGAAAACTGCGATTAGCTGCACGTTGTGTTTCGTGTTCTGACCGTTTCAGTGTTTCTCTGACTTCTGATGGTGATGCTGATGAAGTTGTGCTTCTGTGAGGAACAAACACACATCTTGGTTACATATGAAAACATCTTTTT
Source organism: Gila robusta (assembly GCA_030770095.1). Taxonomy (NCBI): domain Eukaryota; kingdom Metazoa; phylum Chordata; class Actinopteri; order Cypriniformes; family Leuciscidae; genus Gila; species Gila robusta. The sequence continues at coordinate 26,936 of JAVALU010000475.1, forward strand.
GTCGTAATTGCAAAAGATTCATATGAAAAAAGAATTTAACTCACTTAAAGTACCCCATTTATGCTATTTTAAAGGTTCCTAATTTAGTTTTGGAGTCTCCTACAATAGATTTACATGCATCCAAGGTCAAAAATACTTCACTTTTATCATAATATCCATTGCACATCACCTCATTTCTCAAAGAGTCTGAAAACGGTTCGTTCAAAGATTCAGTATCACTAAACCCCGCCTTTCTGAGAGCCTGCTCTGCTCTGATTGGTCAGACTGTTGTGATTGGTCTACTCTGCTCTGATTGGTCGGCTGGATCAGTGTGTTGTGATTGGTCGAGCGCTTCGAGTGTGTTTGGCAAATGTCCCGCCCCTTACCATAACCGCCAGTTTAACACACTACTAATTAACTCAACCAGGCCCCGCCCCTTTATTCTGCATATTAATTATTTAACCCTTTCACACATAAGTTTAAAATATTCTCGCTGACTGTGAGTTTTTTAAGGCGACCGTTATTCAGAACGTATCACTTTATTGTTTCCATGGTGACGTGTCATTGCTTGTCACGTGACACACCGCAACCACAACAGCGCTGAATGAAAGATGATCTGATTTTATTTCCTTTTTCTTTTTTTTAAATAAAATACTCACACATTTGTTAGCTATAGCATGAATTATCTGATATTCCGATTGTCAAATATGTGCACGTGGATGTGTTTTGTTGTTTAAACACCGTTATAACGATCGCGTTAGTTGAGCTATATGCGCGACGGGCGCCGCCATGTTAGTTTGTTTCAGAGAATCGGATCTGTTGGATTTACAAAACGTGAATTCATCCACTTCTCCCGAAATACATAGAAGTGCCCGGTGAACTGGGAGAAGAATAGAGTTAACTTTAAAGTTACTTACACAATGTGAATCTGATTGTGTCATCTAATTATAATGGAAAGGATTATTATTCCGCTTGCATAGACATCAGTGTGTATTTTACAAACTCTAAATGTATTGTTGTGCTAGTACTCATGTGATTTTAAATGTCTGAAACCTAAAATAAACCTTATTATGTGGTTGAAAACACTGAATAGTTGTGATATATGACAAGTTTGAATTTAGCAATTGATCACGTGATGCACTGACCGGAGTGATCGTACGTGTGAAAGGGTTAAATGTGACCCTGGACCACAAAACCAGTCACATGAGATTTATAAATCATCTGAATAAATAAGCTTTCCATTGATGTATGGTTTGTTAGGATAGGATAATATTTGGCCGAGATACGACTATTTGAAAAGCCAAAAAATTGAAACATTGAGAAAATCGCTTTTAAAGTCGTCCATTTATGTTCGTGATTGTGCAGCATTCACTCACTCAATGTTTTATATATTTACAGTAGGAAATTTACAAAATATCTTCATTGAACATGATCTTTACTTAATATTCTAATGATTTTTGGCATAAAAGAAAAATCAATAATTTTGACCCATACAGTGTATTGTTGGCTATTGCCACAAATATACCAGTACGACTTATGACTGGTTTTGTGATCTAGAGTCACACATGAGGAATATTGTGACGTGTTCATTCCCGGAAGAAGCTCAAGACTACAATGGAGGCGTTTTAACTCCCTTTTTAATGCTCAAACAGCAACATTACATGGAATAAAAGCATAACAGGTCCAGAAGTGTGTTTTCTTACTTTGCTGAATTGGCGGCCGGCTGGGCGTCAGAAACACTTTCTTGGTCGCGGGTCCTTCTCCAGTCGAGGTGATCACATGCACATCTACTCTGTAAAACGTGCCCGGGCGCAGGTTACACACCACCAGCAGGTTATGATCCTGAAAAACATCACAATATACAACAGTGTTCAGAGTCAGCAGCTCAAACACATCAGATCCTTCTTACACAAGTGAAACTCTTGGAAAAAATTTGAATATCGTGCAACACTTCATGTATTTCAGTAATTCAAATTAAAAGGTGAAACTAATATATTTAGTATATATAACTATATACAGATGCATGATTATACTTTTCAGAGGGCTGACATTTCTGTATTTAAAATCATTTTTTTTATTGATTTCATGTAATATTCTAATTTTCTGAGATTTTGAATTTGGGCTTTTCATAAGCTGTAAGCCATAATCATCACAATTATAACTTTTGCATGATATTCTAATTTTTCGAGTTTCGCCTGTATATCACAATACAGTCATACAGAACGACTACACGTGAAAAAAATCAAATAATCAATAAAATTTTATTTATACACAGGGTTCGTACAGATAAAAATTAAAATTAAACTGCAAAATTAAAATAAATTGTACTGTAAAATTTAATTCCAGGACTTTAAGCACTACTTTTTTGGGGTTTCAAGGACTACAATCACTTATCAAACAATATCTTTAGGATTTTGTAAACTCAAATGACAGATATATGCAAAATACAACTTACAACGCATTTAATAATATATATTAAATACAAAGTTTATAATGGCTTTTATTGTTCAATAAATAATATTTTATATTATAATGTTGCTGTCTGATAAACCCCCATCAGACCGTTTCTCGTTACAGTGTTAATTTTGCCTGAAAAGATTGCATTTGTGTTTTTTGAAAAAATGACATTTGTATATTATATTTAAATAAGTCAAGCACTTTTAAGTACCTCTTCGTAAATATGTCCAGGACTTTAATATCAATCAGTCAAATTCAAGTGCTTGAAGCACCTTTGTACGAACCATGTATAAAGCACTTTAAAACAACCAAAGTGAATCAAAGTGCTGTACAGAAAAATAAATAAAAGACATACTTTATATAAAGCATATAATACAAATACAAAGAAGCTCATGAAGAGTTAGAGATTTTGACATGACAAGGAGGTTTTGATTCTGTAAAACACAAAATACAACAATGTTCACAGTCAAACACATCAGATCCTTCTTTTATATCACAATACACTCGCTCCGGACGGAGTTTCCCGAACGCATCGTTAGCCAACGATAGTCGTTATCATCAGTTCAACGAGTCTGTGTTTCCCGAAACATCGTTTTAACGAACATTCACAGACAGCATCGCAGAGTTGTGTGTGTGAGCGACAGATCTCGAGCGGTTAGAAGAAGAGTTTCTAGTTTTCATGTGGACTCAATTAATCCTGATCATGAGCAGAATAATCAACATTCAGTACAATCTAGATCTTTTATTTACAATACATACAAATGTCATTTACGTCTTTTAGTTTGTCAAGAGATTTATAGTGTCGTTTCTGAAGAGTGCGCATGTGTGAACATGATCTAGTGCGTAAGAACGAGACTATGATTGAATCTGGAAATAAAGCAAAATAACTGAGAAAAATGCTCAGATGCCATGTTCGTAATTTATAGCAAAACATCTAGCGTTAATTCGATCTAAAAAAGATTAATTAAAAGTATTATTACTCCACATGCGTGACATCATTAACCAACGTGGTTGAACGACACATTTGCGACAATACGACAATACGGGAAACAGTCGTGACTAGCAAGTTGATTTCTTCAACGATGCATCGTAGTTAAGAAACGAGTTACGGCGTTGTACTGGAAACTCACTCCTGATTGGTTCCTGTCTCTATGAAGCCCCTCCTTCTGAAAAGCACACTGTGCTCTGATTGGTCGGCTGGAGCAGTGTGTTGTGATTGGTCGAGCGCTTCGAGTGTGTTTGGGAAATGCCCCGCCCCTTACCATAACCACCAGTTTAACACACTACTAACTAACTCAACCAGGCCCCGCCCCTTTATTCTGCGTATGAATTATTATAATGAGGAATATTGTGACGTGTTCGTTCCCGGAAGAAACTCAAGATACAATGGAAACGAGTTACGGCGTTGTACCGTAAACACACTCCAGAACGACTACACATGAGGTTTTGACCCGAGGCGTCGTCCAGTGTTTTCATGTCGGGTTTATTATGAGCTCATTGGAAGCTGTTCAGATTTACTCGCTGTGAAGAATAAACATCACAGAATTCACATCATTCATAAACGAATCCAATCTGATAATGATGACGTGCTTCAAACCGGCTTCAATATTCTGTCAGATCTGAGGAATCACACGGATGAAAACCGGACGGGATCAATTTGATGCATTTCAGTCCGACTGAGTCGATTAAAGCATGAATATTAAAAATCATAACGTGAGTGTGTTATATAAGCACTGTTTGTTCAGTGTTAGTGATGGAGAAGATCTGGTGATGATGTCAGCGCTCAAAACAACACTTCATCCATGAGAACACACTAATACGTACCATATGAACATTAATAACACTAATACATCTCCAGGATTTACTTCAACATAAACCTTCCCATAAGGCCTGGGTGGTGTAGTTAAAATTATATTTATGAAATCCATATATGGATATTTTTCAGCTTTTTATTTAATATTGAATACTAATATTAAATACTCTTAAATTATATTATATGTTAACTAATCAGAATTTAATATTCAAATTCATGTAATGCATGTACATATATGTTTTTCAGCTTTTTAAAATTAAAAGTTATTATTAAATTATACAATATAATACAAATATGCAGTATAATATATATATATATATATATATATATATATATATATATATATATATATATACATACACACTTTTAATATATTAAGTAGTTATATTATATTAATATTAACATGATGTAACATTAAAATTATATTATAATTTATATATACACATATACATATATATATATATATATATATATATATATATATATACACACACACAGTATGTTTTTCAGCTTTTTAAAAATATTTAACTTAAATTTTATATATAATTATTAATTATATTAACATTAGATCATATATATATATATATATATATATATATATACACACACACACACATTTATAATATATTCAGTTCAGATATTAAATACATTAATTATTCAATGATATTAATTGGTTATATTATATTAACATTAACATTTAATATTCAATTTGTATATATATATATATATATGCAGCTTTTTAAAAATATCAAGTTTGAATATTAAATACACTTATTAAATTATATTATTATTAAATAATACTTACATTAGTTTTACTTTGCCAACAAAATGATATTATTATACAAATATATATTTTACACATATACTGTGAAGATTCAGTATATTACTCAAGCTGCCTTCACATCTAAAGCCTCCAGATATGAGGATATGATATGAGATCTGGTTATTAAGAGGTTATTAAACAGCAGCCTCGATTCATCAGCAGATCCTGCCAGCGCTGTGTGTATATCATATTTCACACTCTTGGACTTGAATATGTATCCAGTTTTCCATGAGAAACACTCTTGTATGAAATCATCGGCCAAGAACATGTAATTTATGAGCTTTGGTGGAGAACGGTGTGTTTGGAGAGGACTTACAGGTGGCAGGATCTGAGACTGGGAGATGATGCTGTCGGGAAGACTGTTCTGACGGCTCTCCGAGGAGAACTCAGCCCATGTGACCTCGAAGCCTGTGATTGGCTGATGAGGCTGGGGTCGCGGCCCCCTCCAGCGGAAGTGAGCCGTCACGTTCCCGTCGTGGAAAGTGAAGGTCGCTGTCAGATTCTCAGGCTTCGCCAAAACCGTCGACGGCACTGGAGGGTTTCAGACACACACACTCAATTTATCATGATGACAGAAGGAGCTTCAGGCTGAGCATGTTTGAGGAGATGCACAAAACACACACCAAACTGAACAAATGAAAACTTGTGAAACTGCACAAAACACTATGGAAGCTTGTTTCCGCAAAAGAAAAAAACATTTTAAAAGATAATTGTGACTTTATTTCTCAGAATTGTGAGATATAAAGTCAGAATTGCGTGAAATAAAGTCAGAATTGCGAGAGAAAAAACTAAGACTTTCTTCTGACTTTTTTTCTCGCAATTCCGACTTTATTACACGCAATTCTGACTTTATATCACGCAATTCTGACTTTATATCACGCAATTCTGACTTTATATCACGCAATTCTGACTTTATATCACGCAATTCCGACTTTATATCACGCAATTCTGACTTTATATCACGCAATTCTGACTTTATATCACGCAATTCCGACTTTATATCACGCAATTCTGACTTTATATCACGCAATTCCGACTTTATATCACGCAATTCTGACTTTATATCACGCAATTCTGACTTTATATCACACAATTCCGACTTTATATCACGCAATTCTGACTATATATATATCATAATTGCGAGTTTATATCTCGCAATTCTGACATATTTTCTCAGAATTGTGAGATATAAACTCGCAATTGCGAGTTATAAAGTCCAATTCTATGGGAAAAAAATACTTTTTTCCCCTCAGAATAGTTTATATCTCACAATTCTGACTTTATAACACGCAATTGCGACTTTATATCATGCAATTCTGACTTTATATCACGCAATTGCGACTTTATATCATGCAATTCTGACTTTATATCTCCCAATTGCGTATTATAAAGTCATAATTGCGAGATATAAACATGCAATTCTGAGAAAAAAAGTCAGAATTGCGAGTTTATATCTCATAATTCTGACTTTACAACACGCAATTGCGACTTTATATCAATCAATCCTGACTTTATATCTCGCAATTCTGACTTTATAATTCACAATTGCGACTTTATTTCACGCAATTCTGAATTATATATCTCACAATTATGAGAAATAAAGTCAAAATTGTGAGATAAAAAGTCGCAATTATCTTTTTTAATTTTCATTCTGTGGCGGAAACAAGCTTCCATAAAACACACACCAAACTGAACAAATTAAAACTTGTGAAAACGGCAGAGGATGCAAAATTATGAATAAAGGAAAAACTAGCCACTGAATGAAAGTTATTAAGAGTTTTGTTTTAGACACTTATGCCAGGGTTATTGTTGTTAACTAAAACTAAAACATTCCTCATTTTTGTTTTGTGCAAGTTGAAGTACTAAAATAACTAAAACTGAAATAAAAATTAATAAATAGTTAAAAATCATTAGACATTCAGAGAAAAAAATAAATAAAAATGACAATGACAAACTTTAACTAAAATAAAAATGAAAACAGAGAAGAAAATTAATTCAAACTATAATAGCATATCAATTATAAAATAAATAAATAAATAAATAAATAAGTACATGCTAAATGGAATAAAATATTAAAAAACAAATATTTTACTAAAATCATTAAAATGATAAACTTCAACTAAAATAAAAAACTGAAAATACAAAAATAAAAATATTAATAAAAGCTTGAACAGTAGGTCAATAAAACTAAAATAACCCTACTTATTACTAATCAAGTAAAAAATAAAAAATAAAGTTAACCAAAATTAATATTAAAAAAGCAATTGTTTTTACTAAAATTACTGAAAAATAATAAACTTCAACAAAAATAAAACACCAAAACAAAAATGAATTCAAAAATATGAATCAAAACTATAAAATTATATTAATGATAAAATAAAAATAAAATAATTAAAAATAAATGTTAAATGGAATAAAATATAAAAAAATATATTACTTTCACTAAAATTACTAAAATTATTTAACATAATAAACTTGAACTAAAATCAATATATAAAAGAAATATGAATAAAACCTTGAACAGTATATCACTAAAATAGCACTACTTAGTACTAACCAAGTACAAAAAAAGTTAAATAAAATAAACTATAAAAAAAGTTACTAACTTCAACTAAAAAAAATGAATTAAAAAAAATAAAATAAAAACTGAAAATACAAAAATAAAAACTATTCAAAATATTAATAAAAACTTCAACAGTATATATTAATCTATATTAAAAAAGTTACAATTTTTTTAACTAAATTAAAAGAAACTAGAGTAAAATAAAAAACCTGAAAATATCAAAAGTAAATTAAAGATGCACCAGAACAACGGCACACTAAAGACCAAAATGAAGTTTTAAAAACAAGCACCACGTCTGCAAACTGTTGCTCCCAAATAAACCTGAATTTTCATCCCACTGTAATCACGCAATGTCATATTTCAAGCTGAATATATGAACTGTATGAAAACAAACACTTCCTAATTAGTGATAAAATTCCCACCGGTCCTGAAGGAGTCGTGCTCCTCGTGCACAGTATATATACAGTATATCAATAATACTAAAATAGTACTACTTAGTACTAACCAAGTTAATAATAATAATAATAATAAAAGTTCAATAAAATAAAATATTTAAAAAGTTTAATTAAAAATAAAAAAAGTAAAAATAAAATTAAAATAAAAACACAAAATACATTAAAAAATGTAATTCAAAATGTTAATATAAACTTTAACAGTATATTAAATCAATATTTTTAAAAAAGTTACTATTTATTTGACAAAAAAACTAAAATAAAAAACCCTGAAAATATCGAAATAAAAACAAATTCAAAATATTATCAAAACTTTAACACTATATCAATCATACTAAAATAACACTGCATGATACCAACCAAGTAAATTAAATACCAAAAGCACCACGTCTGCAAACTGTTGCTCCCAAATAAACCTGAATTTTCATCCTACTGCCATATTTCAAGCTGAATGTATGAAAACAAACGGTAAATCCGCACCGGTCCTGTAGAAGGAGTCGTGCTCCTCGGGACAGGCGACGGGCTTCGGGCTCTTGCTCCGGATAATCTCGCAGGACGGCGTGAGGAAGCTAATGCTCTCGTCTGAGGAGCGCTGTTTAGCATTGAGTGTGTGAACGGTGACCGTGTACATGCAGGAGAACAGCAGGTTGGGAAGATTAATGTAGTTCTCCTGCAAAAGAGAAGCACGTTTATTAAAGAGAGACAATCCCTGAGTATGAGGAGAACTGGTGTTTGTTCATGCAGAAGTCTCTGCTATGATGATGCAATTTCACATTGAATCTCATTGTTTAAATTAATAACTTTTTCGCTAACTGTGATTATGTATATGTACCTTTTTGAAATACATAACTTAGTTTCCTCTGGTAACAGATTACACTAAACTGTAATGTGGACTCGTGCATTTTTTGTTAAGCTGCTTTGAAATGATGTGTATTGTGAAAAGCACTATAGAAATAAATGTGAATTGAATTTAATTTAATTGTTGGAGTGACTTGGGTATTTAGCAACCACTCTAAAAAGAACGGCCATACTAATGCCTACAAATTAAATACATTACATGCATTTGGCAGGTTCTTTTGTCCAAAGTGCCTTACATTGCCTTCAAGGTTTATATGCATTCCCTCCCTGAGATCAAACCCATTGCTAATGCCATGCTCTAAAGTTTGAGCCACAAAACACCCTAAGATGATCACCCCGAACATCTTAGAAACTGCACAGCAACACCCTAGCAACCACCTAGAACACCTTAGAACTTAACTGCATAGCAACCCCTAGCAGCCAGCTACAACACCTTAGCAACTCCAGAGCAATGTCTTGGCAACCACCCCGAACATCTTAGAAACTGCATAGCAACACCCTAGCAACCAACTAGAACACCTTAGCAACCCCATAGGTCAGTCCTGGTGACCACCCAGAAGACCTTAGAACCTAACTGCATATCAACGCCTTAGCAACCTCATAGCAATGTCTTGTGAACCTGCCAGAACCCCTTAGAAACTGCATAGCAACACCATAGCAACCAACTAGAACGCCTCAGTTCAAGTTCAAGTTCAAGTATGCTTTATTGTCAGTTCTACCCCATGTACAGTACATACATACAGAGAATTGAAATTGTGTTACTCTCAGACCCATGGTGCTTACAAATAACATCAACAGTAAAGCCTAAAAATCTAGATCAGATATAAAAATACGACTCTCTAATAAATAGTAAAAGAAAAAGAAAACAGCGTAAAAACACATGATAAGTGACCAAACAGTGCCGATAAAAAGATATTTAGTGCTTATTCCTGTCTGATTAAAGTGCCAAAAGGGCTCAAAGGGCAGTCCTGTTATTTAAAACTGACTGATGAGGTAGTAGAACGACGTCCGTTCTATGCTGAATGAGGTAGTAAGCAGACCCATGCGTCACCAGTGACTGGTGCATCAACATAAGCCTAGGGCAGAATAGGGAAGGGGGGGCAATTTCGGGAGCGAATTCAGCAACCCCATAGGACAGTCCTGGTGACCACCCAGAAGACCTTAGAACCTAACTGCATAGTAACGCCTTAGCAACCCCATAGCAATGTCCTGGGAACCAGCCAGAACCCCTTAGAAACTGCATAGCAACACCCTAGCAACCAACTAGAACGCCTCAGCAACCCCATAGGACAGTCCTGGTGACCACCCAGAAGACCTTAGAACCTAACTGCATAGCAACGCCTTAGCAGCCCTATAGAAATGTCCTGGGAACCAGCCAGAACCCTTTAGAAACTGCATAGCAACACCCTAGCAACCAACTAAAACGCCTCAGCAACCCCATAGGACAGTCCTGGTGACCACCCAGAAGACCTTAGAACCTAACTGCATAGTAACGCCTTAGCAACCCCATAGCAATGTCCTGGGAACCAGCCAGAACCCCTTAGAAACTGCATAGCAACACCCTAGCAACCAACTAGAACGCCTCAGCAACCCCATAGGACAGTCCTGGTGACCACCCAGAAGACCTTAGAACCTAACTGCATAGCAACGCCTTAGCAGCCCTATAGAAATGTCCTGGGAACCAGCCAGAACCCTTTAGAAACTGCATAGCAACACCCTAGCAACCAACTAAAACGCCTCAGCAACCCCATAGGACAGTCCTGGTGACCACCCAGAAGACCTTAGAACCTAACTGCATAGCAATGCCTTAGCAACCCAATAGCAATGTCCTGGGAACCACCCAGAACACCTTAGAAACTGCATAGCAACACCCTAGCAACCAAATAGAACACCTCAGCAACCCCATAAGACAGTCCTGGTGACCATCAAGAAGACCTTAGAACCTAACTGCATAGCAACCCCATTGCAACGTCCTGGCAACCACCCAGAACACTCTAGCATTGAAGTGACACATTTTCTCCAAGTAAGCATAACACTCTAGCCACATTTGCATGGGAAAACAACAATCACATTTTCTTTGTAAAAGGTCTAAATGTAGTTTTTCAATCACGAAAGCATTGTGACGCTTTTAAAGGCCAGATTTCAGTCAAGAATGCGTGATCTGTATGAGTGGAGCTGAAACAGGCTTCGGGACGCAGGTTACGGCTCCGGTGGGGCCGGGTTGATGAATTCAATCCTACTTCCTGGAAATGTCATTTTAATACATGTGTTTTATTAGGCACTGGACCACATTTTGACCACATCATCTGAAACAACACGCGCTAATTTGCTTCCAATAATGAAGAGAAATGAGTCTTTGGTCCCGTAAGAGGCTGCGTTTATGAAGGGCAAGAGGCTTGTTCAGAAAACTCTTGGCTGATGCTGTTGTGGATCATAAACACACATGAACACAATGGAGTTTTAGTGTGTGATGCAGGAAAGATAGAGATCACACACACACACACACACACACCTGAGTTACGGATTTCTCCGGCGCTCGGCTCTGGTTGTGGTTGCAGTATTCATGCTTCCACTGAACATGATAACGGTTCACCAACACATCTGGAGATAAAACATCAGCACGGGTTAGAGATCTCACACACACACAGAATACAACACAGCATACACACACACACACACAGAATACAACACAGCATACACACACAGAATACAAAACAGCATACACACTCAGACGCACACACACACACACACACACACACACACACACAAACACACACACAGACTAACCCGACACTAAACCTACCCATCACACACACACACACAAACACACACACACACACACACACACACACACACACACACACGCTAACCCGACCCTAAACCTATCCATCACACACACACACACACTAACCCAAACCTAAACCTATCCATCACACACACACACACACTAACCCAAACCTTAACCTATCCATCACACACACACACACACTAACCCAAACCTAAACCTATCCATCACACACACACACACTAACCCGAACCTTAACCTATCCATCACACACACACACAAACACACTAACCCAAACCTTAACCTATCCATCACACACACACACACACACACACACACACACACATATATATAGTCCCCTTTTGACATTCTACTTACTATAATTAACTGCATGTGAACTAGCCGTCATTAGAGTATCAACACTTTATTCTGAAGCTCCTAACAGACATTCTACTGACTATAAGTTTGCAAATCGCAAGTACATGTAATCTTACTAACCCAGTGCTTCTCAAATAGTGGGGCGCGCCCCCTGGGGGGGGGGGGGGGGGGCGCGTGTGACCCCGGGGAACATGCTTTTTTTGCCGCAGGGAGTAGGTTTTTTTGCACCGAAAAAGAGCACACAGCACAGAGCAGGAGATATGAAGTGCAGATAACAAACCCTTAAGAGACACCATGGAAAATATTTAACAGGGATGAAAAGAAAGTCGGAGAGAGACGGAGATAATGAGACAAACGTAAGTCTCCCGAAAGCCAAGACGTGGAAATATGACGACGCGTATGTAGCGCTTGGCTTCACTGTGACTACGGTGGGAGACGAGGAAAGGCCGGTATGTTTACTGTGTCTAAAAATGTTGGCAGCGGACAGCATGAAGCCAAATAAATCAAGGCGTCACATATTAGACATTACACCCCAATCACGCTGATAAGCCGATTGAGTTTTTTCAGTGAAAACGAGAGCTGAGAGTTGCAGTATCATGTTTCAAACCCCGCTTCGAAAAGCTGTGCACTGCAAAACGTGCTCATTGTAGCTATTAATCCTGACTTCCTCATTTTGATAAAAAAAAAATGAGCACAAATTGGTTTATTCATTTTTGTTTTATAGGTCAAAGTGTTTTATATATTGTGCTCCTGAGTTAATGTTGCTGATCAATTTGAATCTATTATTATTTATTGATTATATTCAATTTTATTTTTCAGTATCAAATGGTCAAAAAATGTTTACAGTTTAAATACGGATTGACATTTTTTTCACAAACTGATGCACTTTAAATCTTTTCTGTTACAGACTAAAAAACAATGTTAATAAAGTTATTCTTTGTTGTAAGTTGATCTATATTTCTTTATTTTTTTGTTTTCCTTAATGTTAATAAGGATACAATGTTATGCAGAGGTGTACTTATAACAATTTTATAGACGAATGATACTATTTACAGTCGCGGCGTAGAGTTTTTTGTGCTTTTAATACCGTAACTTTTATGTTTCTTGCTTTGTTTTTTGTTTTGTTTTTCACTTTCTTTCCTGTACAGCACTTTGGCCAACCAAGTTTGATTTTAAACGTGCTTTATAAATACAATTTGATTTGATTTGATATAAAAAAAATGACACATGGAGACTTCAGTGACGATTCAAGCATCGAGTCACGAGACTAATCCAACGACACAGCGTTTAGAAATCAGTGTCATTAAAGAGCATTAAAAACAATGCGGACCATTTCTGTATGCAAACACAAAAGACTTTATTTTTTGGCAGAACTGCTCCTGTAAGTTAATATCAGGCGTTTATCATCATCATGAAGTTCCTGCGAGTGTTTCTGGAATCGGTTGATTAGTTTCCTCAGAACAGTAAAGGCTCACTGCGCTAATCAACAGTGTTTATGCAACGCCTCCAGTTTATTATTCATCAACTGTGCCGTTTGGACGTGAAATGATACATTTCAGATTAATAATTGAGTTACATTGGCTCGGCTCTTCAGAGGGAGATTAAAGGAGCCTTTGAAGGAACCGACATCACGAAGCTCAGAACATTTCTGGAGGCGGAGGAAAGGAATCGCAGATGGAGAAAACACAGGAGAATAAAGAAGTGCTGCGAACGAGAATATGAGAAATGATCCTTCGAATCCCGTCTACCTGTGTTCTGTTGGTATCCCACAATCCTGTGCGGTTCGGTGGTTGGTTGAAAAGTAAAAATTGTAAAAAAGGGAAATTCTTTTAAAAGTTTAAGATATATATATATGAATCTCACTGTTTTATCAACTAGTCATTAAATTATTCTACATTTTGTAGGGTTTTTTGCTATAAAAGAACAAAAAACTTTTTTTCTTTCTGCATCTTAGTTTTATCAACTAGTATTTTTTCTAAATTTGACTAATGAAATAAATTAAATTATTCAAAAATATGTTGTTGTTTTTTTGCTATAAAAAGTTTGTCATTTTTCATCCTGCATCTCATTTTTATCAATTAGTGATTTTTCTAACTTTTACTAAATAAATAAATAATAAATAAAAAAAAGAGTTTTTTGCTATAAAGATTTTTCTTCCTGTATCTTGGTATTTTAATCAACTAGTATTTTTTTTCTAAAGTTGACTAAATTAAATAATAAATAAATAATAATATTTAAATTATTCTAAAATTTGTAGTCTGTGCTATAAAATTTTATTATTTTTCTTGCTGTTTTATTTACTAGTTATTTTTCTAAATTAGACTAAATTTAAAATGTAAATAAATACAAATACAAAAAATATTCTACATTTTTCTAGTTTCAAGATATTTTGTCATCCTGCATCTTGCTGGTTGAGTCAATTTTCTAAATTAAACAATTTTTTTACAATAAATTATAATAAATAATAAATTAAATTATTCTAAATTTTCTAGTTTGATCTATAAAATGTTCAACTCTATCAAGTAGTAATTTTTCTAAATTAGACCAAATTAAAAAATTTGAAAATAAATGAAATAATAAATAAAATTATTCTAAATTGTTTATAGTTTCAAGATATTTTGGCATGCTGTTTTATCAACTAGTCATTTAGAAAAACCCCAGTTAACTCAAACATGTATATTTGCACATCCCCCAAGTTGTGACGAGCTGTTCTTTAGAAGCTAAAAGCAGAAGTGAGATTAGTTCAGGTTGACCTGATGCTTTGAGGCTGGCAGAATAAAAACGCTGAAGCACAGAATGAGTCAGCAAGAATCACACCAACACCTCAGAATCTCATTACTCGCTCAGACTGAATCACAGCAGCACAAAAATCCCAAAAGTGCCAAAGCGAGTCTCGAACAGACTTGAAGAATTTCCTTCAATAGCATCGACCAGCATCACTCACTCCTGAACCTCTGGCTCGATGACATACTCTTCTTCCAGTAGATGCACACCTGTAGTTCTCCGCTCTTGTAATACGGTGTGTAGATGTTGTGTAGATGTTGTGTGTGTGTTACCTGTTCTCTTCTTCCAGTAGATGCACACCTGTAGTTCTCCGCTCTTGTAATACGGTGTGTAGATGTTGTGTAGATGTTGTGTGTGTTACCCGTTCTCTTCTTCCAGTAGATGAGCACCTGCAGTTCTCCGTTCTTGTAATACGGTGTGTTGATGTTGTGTTGATGTTGTGTAGATGTTGTGTAGATGTTGTGTAGATTTTACCTGTTCTCTTCTTCCAGTAGATGAGCACCTGTAGTTCTCCGTTCTAGTAATACGGTGTGTTGATGTTGTGTTGATGTTGTATAGATGTTGTGTGTGTGTTACCTGTTCTCTTCTTCCAGTAGATGAGCACCTGTAGTTCTCCGTTCTTGTAATACGGTGTGTTGATGTTGTGTTGATGTTGTGTAGATGTTGTGTAGATGCTGTGTAGATGTTGTGTAGATGTTGTGTGTGTTACCTGTTCTCTTCTTCCAGTAGATGAGCACCTGTAGTTCTCCGTTCTAGTAATACGGTGTGTTGATGTTGTGTTGATGTTGTATAGATGTTGTGTGTTACCTGTTCTCTTCTTCCAGTAGATGAGCACCTGTAGTTCTCCGTTCTTGTAATACGGTGTGTTGATGTTGTGTTGATGTTGTGTAGATGTTGTGTAGATGTTGTATAGATGTTGTGTGTGTGTTACCTGTTCTCTTCTTCCAGTAGATGAGCACCTGTAGTTCTCCGTTCAAGTAATACGGTGTGTTGATGTTGTGTTGATGTTGTATAGATGTTGTGTGTGTGTTACCTGTTCTCTTCTTCCAGTAGATGAGCACCTGTAGTTCTCCGTTCTTGTAATACGGTGTGTTGATGTTGTGTTGATGTTGTGTAGATGTTGTGTAGATGTTGTGTAGATGTTGTGTGTGTTACCTGTTCTCTTCTTCCAGTAGATGCGCACCTGTAGTTCTCCGTTCTTGTAATACGGTGTGTTGATGTTGTATAGATGTTGTGTGTGTGTTACCTGTTCTCTTGTTCCAGTAGATACGCACCTGTAGTTCTCCGTTCTTGTAATACAGTGTGTTGATGTTGTGTTAATGTTGTGTAGATGTTGTGTAGATGTTGTGTGTGTGTTACCTGTTCTCTTCTTCCAGTAGATGCGCACCTGTAGTTGTCCGTCCTTGTAATACGGTGTGCCGACTCCCAGAGCGCTCGAGGGTTTCTTCACCGACACTTTCCTCACCTTAGAAACTGCCTCTAAATCAACATTAAACAGTCAAATCTTACTATGGATCCATGCATTACTCAAGAATATGTAAACATATTAAATAAGGCAAGGGTGTCAAGTTGCATTCAAGCTATTTTAAGGCATGAAGACATTATTTTCAAGGAAACAACGTTTAAATATGTAACTTTGGTGATCAAAGATGAGTTTTATAGGCATTCAATTATTGACTACAGGGGGACTTTAATAAACTATAAACTTAAACTTGTTTTTCTTTCTGATTCACATGATCTAAACATGCATGCTCTAAACACGCATGATCTAAACACGCATGATCTAAACACGCATGATCTAAACACACGCATGATCTAAACACGCATGCTCGAAACACACGCATGATCTAAACACGCATGCTCTAAACATGCATGCTCTAAACACGCATGATCTAAACACGCATGATCTAAACACACGCATGATCTAAACACGCATGCTCGAAACACACGCATGATCTAAACACGCATGCTCTAAACGCATGATCTAAACACGCATGCTCTAAACACGCATGCTCTAAACACGCATGCTCTAAACACACGCATGCTCTAGACACGCATGCTCTAGACACGCATGATCTAGACACGCATGATCTAGACACTCATGAACTAGACACGCATGCTCTAAACACAGGCATGATCTAAACAGGCATGATCTAAACACAGGCATGATCTAAACAGGCATGATCTAAACACAGGCATGATCTAAACACACGCATGCTCTAAACACGCATGCTCTAAACACACGCATGCTCTAAACACGCATGATCTAAACACGCATGCTCTAAACACGCATGCTCTAAACACGCATGCTCTAAACACACGCATGCTCTAAACACGCATGATCTAAACACACATGCTCTAAACACGCATGCTCTAAACACGCATGCTCTAAACACACATGATCTAAACACGCATGCTCTAAACACACGCATGCTCTAAACACGCATACTCTATACACGCATGCTCTAAACACGCATGCTCTAAACACGCATGCTCTAAACACACGCATGCTCTAAACACGCATGATCTAAACACGAATGCTCTAAACACGCATGCTCTAAACACACATGATCTCAACACGCATGCTCTAAACACGCATGATGATCTAAACACGCATGCTCTAAACACACATGATCTCAACACGCATGATCTAAACACGCATGATCGAAACACGCATGATCTAAACACGCATGCTCTAAACACGCATGATCTAAACACGCATGATCTAAACACGCATGATCTAAACACGCATGATCGAAACACGCATGATCTAAACACGCATGCTCTAAACACACATGATCTAAACACGCATGATCTAAACACGCATGATCTAAACACGCATGCTCTAAACACGCATGATCTAAACACACGCATGCTCTAAACACACGCATGCTCTAAACACACGCATGATCTAAACACACATGATCTAAACACGCATGATCTAAACACGCATGATCGAAACACGCATGATCTAAACACGCATGCTCTAAACACACATGATCTAAACACGCATGATCTAAACACGCATGATCTAAACACGCATGCTCTAAACACGCATGATCTAAACACACGCATGCTCTAAACACACGCATGCTCTAAACACACGCATGATCTAAACACGCATGCTCTAAACACGCATGATCTAAACACACGCATGCTCTAAACACACGCATGATCTAAACACGCATGATTTAAACACGCATGCTCTAAACACGCATGATCTAAACACACGCATGCCCTAAACACGCATGACCTAAACACACACATGCTCTAAACACGCATGATCTAAACACGCATGATCTAAACACGCATGATCTAAACACGCATGATCTCAACACACATGATCTCAACACACATGATCTCAACACACATGATCTCAACACACATGATCTAAACACGCATGCTCTAAACACACGCATGCTCTAAACACGCATGATCTAAACACACATGATCTCAACACACATGATCTAAACACGCATGCTCTAAACACACATGATCTCAACACACATGATCTAAACACGCATGCTCTAAACACACGCATGCCCTAAACACGCATGACCTAAACACGCATGATCTAAACACGCATGATCTAAACACGCATGATCTCAACACACATGATCTCAACACACATGATCTCAACACACATGATCTCAACACACATGATCTCAACACGCATGCTCTAAACACACGCATGCTCTAAACACGCATGATCTAAACACACATGATCTCAACACACATGATCTAAACACGCATGATCTAAACACACATGATCTCAACACACATGATCTAAACACGCATGCTCTAAACACACGCATGCCCTAAACACGCATGACCTAAACACACACATGCTCTAAACACGCATGATCTAAACACGCATGATCTCAACACACATGATCTCAACACACATGATCTCAACACACATGATCTCAACACACATGCTCTAAACACACATGCTCTAAACACACATGCTCAACACACCGCTTCACTGCTGTTCGCCCTGCGATCGACTGCTTTTGTCAGCCTCGTTGCCCGCTGTGAGTTTGTTTGTTTGCGTTTGTTTGTTTGCGCAAATACGGTTTGATTGTTGGTCGTAGAGCGAGACACCGCTTCACTGCTGTTCGCCCTGCGATCGACTGCTTTTGTCAGCCTCGTTGCCCGCTGTGAGTTTGTTTGTTTGCGTTTGTTTGTTTGCGCAAATACGGTTTAAACATTGGTTGTTGGTCGTAGAGCGAGACACCGCTTCACTGCTGTTCGCCCTGCGATCGACTGCTTTTGTCAGCCTCGTTGCCTGCTGTGAGTTTGTTTGTTTTCCCGTCTATCGTGCGTCTACATTACACCCATACCACTAAAAAGACGGTTTTTACCCAAGACTTGAGTCATAAATTAGTATAAATAATAATAGCATCACTGGTTGCATCTTTGCTAACTTACTGTCCATCTGTTAAAATGGCGAATATATCAGGTGTATGTTATCTACCTTTTGGTGCAGATGAGAACAAATCTGAATTGCTCGCGGTGCAGTCTGAATTAGAAGCTGTAGAAAAGCAGATCCGTGACCTTCTAGAGAGACAAGCTGAGCTGAGAGACCGGCGTTTAGCTCTTGAAACATCACGCGCTGATGCACACGGATCAGTGATTAACGTTAGTAACCCGCTGACGCTGACCTCGTCTACTCCGTGCATTTCTGAGCATTGGTCCCGAGCGTCCAGGTCACGATCAGCTATGATTTCATTCACTCCGGCTCCAACACACCACCACGAAGCCTGGGTGGTTCCGCGGAAGCCGCGAGCCAGGACAAGAATCTTTTCGCCCCTCCCGGTTTTCGAGATCTCTACTCAGAACCGCTTCTCCCCTCTTCGCGAAACGGAACGTGATGCTGTGATCATCGGCGATTCCACCGTCCGACACGTCCACGCTACGTTAGGTAAAAGTAAGGTGCACAGTCACTGCTTTCCTGGTGCTCGTGTTCTCGATATCACTGCGCGGGTAACTGAGATTTTGAACGGTGACGAGCGCGTCGGAGCTGTTGTGCTGCACGTGGGAGCTAACGACATTAGGCTGCGACAGACGGAGGTTCTGAAGAAAGACTTCAGGAGCCTTATCGATACGGTACGCAGCACATCGCCTGAAACATCGATTATTGTGTCTGGACCGCTTCCTACGTACCGACGAGGGCATGAAAAGTTCAGTAGATTATTCGCGCTAAATGAATGGTTATTGTCATGGTGCACTGAGCAGAAACTGATTTTTGTAAATAATTGGAATCTGTTTTGGGAGCGACCAAGGCTCTTCTGCGCTGATGGCTTACACCCAAGTAGAATCGGGGCAGATCTTCTGTCGGATAACATCTCCAAGATGTTAAATACCATTTGACTAGTAACCAAAAATCCAAACCACAGTCTCTACTGCACCAATTTAATTGATATTAATACTAGTGTAGTACATTGCATAGAAACTGTGTCTATTCCTCGTTCACTAAGATCAAATAATAAATCTACTGCGGGATCTAGAAAAAATCTAATTGTTATTAAAACAAAAAATCTCGCTATTAGTGAACAAAAACAATTTCTAAAGCTAGGTCTTCTAAACATTAGATCGCTCACATCTAAGGCGGTTATTGTAAATGAAATGGTCACAGATAATAATTTCGATGTTCTGTGCCTTACTGAAACCTGGCTCAAACCAAATGATTATTTCGGTCTAAATGAGTCTACTCCGCCAGGATACTGTTATAAGCATGAGCCCCGTCTGATCGGTCGTGGCGGCGGTGTTGCAACAATCTACAGGGATATCCTTAATGTTACTCAGAAAACTCGTCATAGGTTTAATTCGTTTGAAGTGCTTGTGCTAAATGTTACGCTCTTAGATGTAAGAAAAAAATCCCTATTATCTCTAGCATTGGCTACCGTATATAGACCTCCAGGGCCTTACGCCAATTTCCTAAAAGAGTTTGCTGACTTTCTATCAGATCTTTTGGTCAACGTCGATAAAGCATTAATTGTTGGAGATTTTAACATACACGTAGATAATTTAAATGATGTGTTAGGGGCTGCGTTTACAGATTTATTAAACTCCTTCGGGGTCAAGCAAAACGTCACCGGACCAACTCATCGTCTTAATCATACACTCGATTTAATTTTATCATATGGAACCGATCCAACCGATATAGATATCATTCCACAAAGTGATGATGTCACTGACCACTGCTTGGTAACTTGCATATTACGCACTGCTGTGATATGTCATGCTGCGCCACGTTATCGACCAGGTAGAACAATTCGTCCATCCACCATAGATCATTTCTCAAATAGCTTATCTGATCTGTCTCAGCTGCTGCCTGAACCCAAACAAATAGATGAACTAGACGAACTAACTAGCACTATGAGCACCATTCTCTCTAGAACATTGGATATTGTTGCACCCATTAGATTAAAAAAGGTCAGAGAAAAAAGTATAGCACCATGGTACAATAATACTACGTATGTTTTAAAGAGAGAAACCCGTAATTTAGAGCGTAAATGGAAAAAAACTAATTTAGAGGTCTTTAGAATCGCGTGGAAAGACAGTATGTCACTTTATAAAAAGGCACTTAAAACGGCCAGGGCTGAGCACCTCAGCAAATTAATAGAAAACAACCGAAATAATCCAAGGTTTTTATTTAATACCGTGGCTAGACTAACAAATAAACAGACGTCGTCTGAACAAAATACCTTGTTACAGTTTAGTAGTAATGATTTCATGAACTTCTTCACCGAGAAAATTGAAAGCATCAGAATCAAAATCGTAAACGTTCGATCTTTGCTCGCGCCTTATAATTCAGCCGCAATTATCACCCCGCAAGAACAATTACAATGCTTTACAACCATAGAACAAAAAGAGTTAAATAAACTTATCACTTCATCTAAAACAACAACATGTTTATTAGATCCTATACCAACTGAACTACTGAAAGAAGTGTTACCTGTAGTGGAAGAGCCTCTTCTCAATATTATTAACTCATCTTTATCTTTAGGTCATGTTCCAAGAACGTTCAAGCTGGCAGTTATAAAACCTCTTATTAAGAAACCACAATTAGATCCAAATAACCTAGCAAATTACAGACCCATTTCGAATCTTCCATTTATGTCAAAAATTTTAGAAAAAGTTGTGTCCGCTCAACTCGGCTCTTTCTTGCAAGAAAACGACATCTATGAAAAGTTTCAGTCTGGATTCAGGCCACATCATAGCACTGAAACTGCGCTTGTTAGAATCACAAATGATTTACTTTTAGCTTCGGACCAAGGCTGTATCTCAGTACTAGTTTTACTTGATCTTAGTGCTGCGTTCGACACTATAGATCACACAATACTCTTAGATCGACTACAAAATTACACTGGTGTTCAAGGACAAGCATTAAGCTGGTTCAGGTCATACTTATCTGACCGCTACCATTTCGTGTACTTAAATGGAGAAAAATCGATTATAACTTCGGCAAACTATGGAGTGCCGCAGGGATCTGTGTTAGGCCCTTTATTATTCTCAATATATATGCTGCCACTTGGTAATATTATAAGGAAACATGGAATTAGTTTCCATTGTTATGCTGATGACACTCAAATATATATTTCATCACGGCCAGATGAATACGCTAAATTATCCAAATTGACAGATTGTGTTAAAGATATAAAAGATTGGATGACGCGTAATTTTCTTTCATTAAATCCAGACAAGACAGAGGTAATACTTATCGGTTCTAAAAACCGTCCACAAAACCTTTCACAGCACGACTTTAACATAGTAGGATGCCCTGTTACTTTATCCGCTACAGTAAAAGACCTGGGTGTTACATTAGACTGCAACCTGTCTTTTGAAAAGCATATTTCATATGTTACAAAAACTGCCTTTTTCCACCTTAGAAACATTGCTAAGCTACGTAATATGCTATCAGTCTCTGATGCAGAAAAGTTAGTTCATGCATTCATGACCTCGAGACTAGATTACTGTAATGCTTTATTAGCTGGTTGTCCTGCATCTTCAATAAACAAGCTACAGTTAGTCCAAAATGCAGCCGCTAGAGTTCTTACTAGATCAAGAAAATATGATCATATAACACCGATTTTATCATCACTTCATTGGTTACCTATAAAGTTCCGTATTAAATACAAGGTATTGCTTTTGACTTATAAAGCTCTAAATGGTTTAGCTCCAGTCTATTTAACGGATCTTCTATCGCCTTACAATCCATCGCGCTCTTTAAGATCACTAGATTCGAGGCTTCTGGTCATTCCTAGGATATCCAGATCCACCAAAGGAGGCAGAGCATTTTCACATTTAGCTCCGAAGCTCTGGAATAGCCTTCCTGATATTGTTCGTAGCTCAGACTCACTCTCCCAGTTTAAAACTAGACTGAAGACGCATCTATTTAGCCAGGCATTCATATAAATTTTTTATCTTACAGTTACTGTAAATTCGGCCTCTAGTTCATAAACGCCAGAGGAGAACTGGCCCCCGACTGAGCCTGGGTTCTCCCAAGGTTTTTTTTTTCTCCATTGGGTCATCTGATGGGGTGTTAGGACACCATTAGGTCACTGGATGGAGTTTTTCGGTTCCTTGCCACTGTTGCCTTTGGCTTGCTCAGTTGGGGATATTCACATTAATTAACCAATCATACCATTGATCAGCCCTACCAAACTTGGATGTCTTTTTTTTCCAGTAATAAACAAACATTGTTAAGTTATTTTGAATGATACTGTGAAGCAGCTTTGATACAATCTGTATTGTGAAAAGCGCTATATAAATATATTTGACTTGACTTGACTTGACATGCTCTAAACACACATGCTCTAAACACGCATGCTCTAAACACACCTCTTAATCACGCAGAATAATGTACGTGTACTTTTTTTGTAATCGCGGCTTTGAATGATTAAGTAATCACGGTGTCTGTAATAGTAATCTGATTAGAAATTCGATTAATTGTGCAGCTCTGCTTGTACTGATGATGATGATGAAGGCGAGTTGTGTCGTACTTGACTGATTGTGTTGTTGAGTGTCGATGTGAACGAAGGCTTTTCCACTCTTCAGTCTGTGTTGACCCCAGTACGAGACAGCCTGGACCTCCACAGAGTAACTGCAGTTCCACTGAAGCCCGTCCAAATCCATCCAGCTCTCGGCCTGAAACACAGTCAATCATTAAACTTACACAGAAACACTCATTTACATCAGTTCATCAACCATATCACTGAAGACAGATCCGTGGAGTACAATACAGTTTCAATGCACTGCTATTTATTTGTTATGTATTTAATATATACTATATCTGGCATGTAATACATATTCTGAAATATTTAATACATAATATATTTGACACTAAATGACATTTATATCTGACATTATATTTAATATGTAATATATATGACCGTTAATGCATAATATATCTGACATATATTTCATAAATAACATATCTGACATATATTTCATGTATATATCTGGCATATATTTAAAATCAAAATATTTGACATTTAATATACAAATATTTGACATATATTTAATATATATCATATCTCACATACATTTAATATATAAATTATCTGACATTTTATACATAATATATTTTATATATATCATATCTCACATAAATTTTATAAATAAATTATCTGACATATTTGATATATAATATATTTGATATATATAAAATGTATGACATTTAATATTTAACATATCTAACATATATTTGATACATAACATATCCGACATATATTTGATATATAATATATATATGAAATATATTGAATAGCCAATATAAAATATCTGACATGCATTTAATATATATCATATATGACATATATATATATATATACACACACACATATATCTGATATATATTTAATATATAAAATGTTTAACATTTAACATATGACATATTTCATACATAATATATTTGACATATATGTCATATATTATATGAATTTGAGATGTTATATATTAAATATATGGCATATTTTGATATATAATATATTTGACATTTAGGAGGTGACACGTTAAATATATAACAAATTTTATAACAAATAAAATTCATAGCAGTACATTAACAAATATGATTTTTATGGAATAAATAAAGTTTCTATACATGCATGAATGTGAACTTTTTTGTTAACTTCTTCTATGTATGTGGGTTTTGGCTCCTGCTAACCTAAATGACATAATAACACAATGAATAATCTCCGAACAATCTCTTAAGTGTGAGTGGTGTGTTTCTGTGTTTCTGACATGAAGACTTTATTATGGAAGCATGTTCAGACCTCAGAGTGACCGTGAACACCACAATAATCGGGTTTATTAGAAACACATGTGACGTGATGAGAGTTTCCACTTCTCACCTGATCATTCCTCCCGCAGCGTGAGCTTGATCGGGTTTAGTTATTAAACGTGTGAGTTTGGGCATTCCTGCATCAGCGGGTCACTAACTCAACAGACAGATCGTGTGTCGCCAGATTATGAACACATTCACTGTCGGGTTTGTTTGGAGACTGTAGGAGTTTCAGTCAACAGCTTTAATATGTCATCAGGTCAGTGTTACAGGCTTCTTCTGCTTTATTTAAACCCAGACTCAACTTTTCTGTTTCTACTTGGCGACTTTTGTGGGACTAGTCGTATGAACACAGAAAAATTGTGGACATGATTAGAAAACGCTAAGTGGATCGGCATTGGAAATAAATGGGAAATACAGAGCCATTTTTGGGGTATAATCTACAAATCGATGCAGTGTTTGATAATGTCTAAATATATATTCAAATGCAAAACCAAATAAAAGCAAGTAATTATGTCTGAAAATACTTTTTCATTTTCATTTCAAGTTGCGGTTGTGATGGGGCTAGATGTCTTTTTCTACTTTAGTAGAATGATATGAAACTTGGTGACTTTTGTGGGACTAGTTATATGGACACAGATAAAATTGTGTTATTTTTTATTAAATTGTGTAAAAAGTAAAATGATGAAGAAATTATATCTTGTTTTCTAAAAAGAAAAAAAAGAAAAAATTAAGTGAGTTTTTGCTTAAAACAAGCTAAATTATCTGCCAATGGGGTACAAAAAATAATCTTAATTCGAATGGAAAACAAGAAAAATAATCTTAATTCTAATGGAAAACAAGAAAAATAATCTTAATTCAAATGGAAAACAAGAAAAATAATCTTAATTCTAATGGAAAACAAGAAATATAATCTTAATTTAAACAAGATTATTTTTCTTATTATTTAAAATCTTAATTGAAATGAAAATAAATTAAAATAAAAGCAGTTCAAGCGGCTTCTTCTGCATTATTTAAACCCTCGGGTGTCTTCGGTCACTTCAGACTGAACTTTTCTATTTCTACTTTAGCAGAATGAATAAATGTTCTTCCTTAAAATACCTAGAGATCGGCATGGGGAACTTTCCATAAGATCATCTCTCAATGCAAATCAAACCAGCTATTAGCCTAACTGAAATAACACCATGCCAATCTCTAGATATGGTGAAGAGTGTGTGATGATGTGGGATATTTTAATCCCAAAGGCCAAGGGAACTTTATCAGGATGCATATTATCCTGGATCCATGAAATAACTGGCCTTTAAAAATAAAAATCTGCCTTCCTCTATGGGAATTTAACATAGGGGTGTCCTGACTTATGCACCAGTATTATTAAAGAAGAATATTTATTTATTTACGATACATTATTCATTCACAAAGAAAATTGGTGTCCTTAAAGGTTGGATTTTTCCTCTTTTTTTAAATTAAGGCATTAAGATCAATTTCCAAAAGATGATTTTTTATTCCTCTTTTTAGTCAACTTTAGCATGGGTGTGTGTTGTAGAACTCAATTTCCCCCACAGATCAATAATAAAAGGCTTGCTGTGTGTGTTTAACAAATGAAAGATTTCGAGCGTTTACACGATGAAAGCGACGTCTCTCTGTGTTTATCCCTGATTTCTGCCACACACTTACAGACGATGTTCTTGTGATCAGACTAGGTTAGATTTAAAGGTTGTAGTCAGAGGAGTTTGTTTGATTTGGCAACACTCGTGCTCTTCATTTTATGTGGTGAATTTGATTGTAAGTTTTCTACTTTGTTTTGTTTTGACTGTAAATATATTTGGAACACTTTTAAGTTTAATTTTCTGTTTACTGGTTGGGGGTTTAAATTAATAAATGTTCTTTCTCTTTTGAAATTGTGTTTCCTACTCTTTAAGGTCATTGCACACCGAATCTTCAGACGTTAAAAAATAAATACGACTTCACGTTGTGTCACACACTGCCTCCGAAACTTTCGTTCGTCAAAAAAAAAAAAAAACGAATCGGGTTTGATTTTCTGCGTTTTCCACATCCGTATTGATAATGACATGACAATTCAGAGCCACTGAATAATGAACACAATGCTTTTCTTACTCAGTATGTTTGTCTTGTTTCTAGTCCAAATATCAAAAAAATCTTAAATGAAGATGCATTTACTAGATGAGTAAAATGTCATAAGATATTATGTCTTGTTTTCTGGGGGAATTAATCAAAAGTAAGTGATTTGTTGCTTAAAAATCAAAATTATCTGCCAATAATGTTAATTCAAACAGAATTTTTTCAAAAACTCACTTAATTTGTATTTATTTTCCCCAGAAAACAAGACATAATATCATATGGTATTTTACTATTTTAGTAAATGCATCTTGATTTAAGAATTTTTTGATATATGGACTGGAAACAAGACAAACATACTGAGTAAGAAATGCATTTTTTGCAGTGTGTGACAGAGTTGAATGTTATATTCCCTTAATATCCTTAGACATATTAAAAGCATCTTGGATGGTAACATCAGGGGAGAAATCCTGCTTTACCCCGTCGACGGTCTTTCTCCTCTTCCTCCGGGACGGCACCGGGGATTTTCCCGGGACGCTGCAGGTCCAGAAGACTCTGAAGTGATGAACGGGAACATCGGATTCTGCCGGGAGAGTCCAGTCGAGTCGAACCCTCATCAGACCCTCGAGACCCAGCGTGAGGTTTGAGGCCCTCAGTCCCACAGGAGTCGGAGGAGGAGCCGGGTCTGAACACACACACACCACACACACACACACAGCTCTGTTAGATGGAAAACAACACACACACACACACACACACACACACACACACACACAGCTCTGTTAGATGGAAAACAACACACACACACACACACACACACACAGCTCTGTTAGATGGAAAACAACACACACACACACACACACACACACACAGCTCTGGTAGATGGAAAACAACACACACACACACACAACACACCACACACACAGCTCTGTTAGATGGAAAACAACACACACACACACACACGCACACACAACACACACACAGCTCTGTTAGATGGAAAACAACACACACACACACACACACACCACACACACACAGACACACACACACGCAGACACACACACGCAGACACACACACACACACACAGACACACAGACACACACACAGTCACACACACACACCCACACAGCTCTGTTAGATTGAAAACAACACACACACTAGGGATGGGCGATATGGCCTAAAATCCATATTGCGATATACATTGCAGCCTCTTGCGATAACGATATATATCACGATATATAAACTATAATAGAACCATTTCAGAACAGGTTAGATAGACGTAAGAAAGCCAAACATTTTTTTTTTTTAAAGAAACGTAGCTACATAGTTTTGAGAACATTTATTATGCGAAACTGTAATTATACAACATAATGTAGCAGATAAATAAAATTCAAGTACACTATAGCTGCAGAGACTTTAACAAAGAAAACGCTTAAAGTATTGGGTTTCTTTCCTTTAGTGCACGCCTGTTTCACACACACTCTGTGTGCAGTGCATATGCAGTGTGTGTTGCGGTGTGTGTGCTGCGCAGGAGCAGCACGTGCTATTGTGCTTTCACACACGGTGCGTTTGCAGTGCGCAACTCATCTACGACAAACACAACATTTATCCTCTATTTTTTTATTTCAAATCACTATTTTTATTATTAGTGTCTTTTATAAAATAATATAAAAGAGTTTCAGCATTGCGATTCTATTTGTACACAGACAGTATGCTAGTAATACGTCTACACTCTTTCACAAGACTTAGGCTATTCACGTTTAAACTTGATACACTTAAAAACTTATCACTTCTATATAGATTTATATATTAAGTTGCTCAAGCAAGTGGCAAAACATTTATGTTAACATCGCAAACATTTTAAATTAAAACATACACAATTGACAAAAACAGCTCTCTCATACCTTTTCTTTTGCATTTAAATCTTTTTTTACAAGAAATATTGCGGTCACAAAGAACTTTTTTTTCCACCTCCACGAAGAGACGACTGCATCCATTATGTCGTGTTGTTGAGGTAACGTTACTGTGTAGTTTTCCTTGCTTTAATTACCCCGAGCTTAAAGTTAAAAAGAAAATGACTGTGAAAAATAGTAGTATAATATAATTAAAAGGAGATATTTTAAGGAGATATTACTATTTTCATATCAATCCGTGTTCATTTTGACCATGAACCATTTCATTCAGCGCGTGCAGCACGGCAGGAATAGACTGTGCGGAAACGTATATGCTGTATACGCACCGCTCCTGGAACGCATCGCCACACCGCATCCGGAAAAAATACGCACCGCATATGCACTGCAAACTCGTGTGTGAGAAACAGCTCCTCCGTTTCGCTTTAGCCATGTTTACTCAAGATGACGAATACGACGATGCGTTGCAGCCGGTTGCAGCTCGTGGCTCTAAATATTCGGCTAGATTGCGTCAACATGCATTATCGCGATAGTGCAATAGAATTAAAATCTCTATCGTAGGCCAATTTTGTATCGTTTATATCGCATATCGTTTCTATCGCCCATTACTAACACACACACACACACACACAGCTCTGTTAGATGGAAAACAACACACACACACACACAGCTCTGTTAGATGGAAAACAACACACACACACACACACACACACACAGACACAGACAGACACACACACACACACACACAGCTCTGTTAGATGAAAAACAACACACACACACACACGCGCACACACACACACACAGCTCTGTTAGATGGAAAACAACACACACACAGACACACACACACACACACACAGACACACACAGACACACACACACACACACACACAGACACACAGACACACACACACACACACACACACACAGACACACACACATAGACACACACACACACACACACACACACAGACACACACACAGACACACACACACACAGACACAGACACACACACACACACACACACACAGCTCTGTTAGATGGAAAACAACACACACACACACACACACACACACACACACACACACCACACATACACATACATACACGCACACTCAACTGCAGGTTTTGCACTTGAGAATTCTACGACTTTTAGTTGTCAGTGACAAAAAAAATTCTAAATTGTAATATTTAATAAAATTAATAAAGTTTATTAAAGTTTAATAAAGTTTTTTTATCTAATATTTATATTTTATCTAAGTTTCATTTAAATGAACAAACAATATTTTTAGAAATTGTGCTAATTTACTTTTAATTAATTAAATATTTTTGTCTGTTTGTTAATGGAATTATTTGGCTGATTTATATTTTATTTACTTATATATACAAATATATTATATATATATATATATATATATATATATATTTGTATCTAGTATTTAATAAATTGTAAATGTTTCCATCTAATATTTCTATATAATTTTTATTTCAGATCTATTTCAAATTACTAAAAAAATATTTTTGACAATAACAACACTACAATTGAAAAAAAAAGTACCATTCATGAAATGTTTTTTTTTATTTTTTTTTTTATATTATTATAATATAATGTTATCATTTTTTTTTTTATATTATATTTATATTATTATAATTAGATAAATTATATATGTTTGTCTTTATGGTAATGAAATAATTTAGGCTGTTAAATATTTTATTTTATCTAATTATATTTTTCATTTAATATTATAATAATCCATATGTATATTTGAAGAGGTGCATTTATGTGTCACTCAATACAAGTTTAAAAACGGTGAGTTTTCTTTGAGCAGATCTGAGATGCTCTGACTGAATGTGATTCGAATAACTCATTATTTCTACAGTACTCGCTGACTGAATAAAAAATACATTAATAAATCATCATCACGAATGACAGTATAAAGCACTAACTGAAGATGTTAAACTGTATATAAGAAGGCAAGGTCCTCAAATCCTGCTGTAAGTCATAATTACGGCGTGATGTGCGTTCATGTGATTACGACTGGAATAAACACGGATGGATTATGATCCTGTGAGGCCACACACACACACACACACACACCAGATGATGTTTAAATAACAAGAAATGACCCTGCCGTATGAGAAATAACGTCAGAACTAAAGCTGTAATTTGCAAAATAAATGTTTACAAGAATGAACACACAGAGTAATGATGCTGAAAATTCAGCTTTGATCACGGGAATAAATTACATTTTACCATATATTTACATAGAAAACAGCTGTTTTAAATTGTAATAATATTAATAATAATAATATTTTTGATTATATAAACAGTGCAGTCTCACTGCCACAACATTTATGTACAGTAAGAGCGGAGTTACAGAAACTCAGAGCAACAGGAGTCAGTTATTAAAGGAATGGGTCAAATATGGACAAACTCAGCCGTTGGGTTACATTTTCAAATTACATTTTTAACTCAACGTTTGGGTTTGTTTATATTTGACAACCCAGCATTTTTTAGAGTGTATAGAATCACGGGAAAAGTGAATTTTAACGCCCATGCAAGCAAATAAAAAAATGCTAAAAAATAACATCATACATTTGCAATAATATGAGGAGCAATAAATAAATGACAGAATTTTTATTTCCAAGTGAAATATTCCTTCAATAAAGTCTTTTATGAGGTATTTCTACAAGCCAGTGTTTTCACTCGTCTAATAAACTGCATTCATCAACTGATTTTGAATGTAAATTATCATTTTTCCTGGAATCACGGGAGAAGTGAATATTAACGCGCATGCAAACAAATAAAAAGGACACGTTATTTGTCTCATTTAAGCTTTTCTAAATCAGGCCTAAATGGCAGCTCGTATTTTTACAAGGCAGTGTTTTCACTCGTCTAATATAGTGCATTTATGAACTGATTTTGGATGTAAATTATCATTTTTCCTATAGAATCACGGGAGATGTGATTTTTAATGCCCATGCCAAAAAAAAAAAAAAAATATTTGTATTTATTTATTTTTTTAAATAAAAAAAAAGGACACTTTATTTGGCTTATTTAGGCTCTTCTAAATCAGGCCTAAATGGAGGCTCTGTGAACGACTGGCGACTCGGTCGTAAAACTCGTGAAATATTCCTTTAATAAAGTCTTTTATGAGGTATTTCTACAAGGCAGTGTTTTCACTCGTCTAGTAAAATGCATTTATAAACTGATTTTGGATGCAAATTATAATTTTTCCTATAGAATCACTGGAGAAGTGAATTTTAACGCCCATGCAAAAAAAAAAAAAAAAATTTATAATAATAATAATAATAATAATAATTATATATATATATATATATATATATATAGATTTTTTTTTTTTTTTTTTATCAAATAAAAAGGACACTTTATTTGGCTTATTTAAGCTCTTCTAAATCAGGCCTAAATGGAGGCTCTGTGAACGACTGGCGACTCGGTCGTAAAACTCGTGAAATATTCCTTTAATAAAGTCTTTTATGAGGTATTTCTACAAGGCAGTGTTTTCACTCGTCTAATAAACTGCATTCATGAACTGATTTTGGATGCAAATTATAATTTTTCCTATAGAATCACTGGAGAAATGAATTTTGCAACAAATTTTGACGCCCATGCAACAAAAAAAAAAGATATATATAGATATATATATATATATATATATATATATATATTTTTTTTTTTTTTTTTTTTTTTTTTTATCAAATAAAAAGGACACTTTATTTGGCTTATTTAAGTTCTTCTAAATCAGGCGTAAATGGAGGCTCTGTGAGCGACTGTTGTAAAACTCTCGTCTAAAACGGGCCGTTCGAGCAGAAGATGAAAGGCTTCCACCTGCCGGCTCCGTAAATCCCGTGGGATTGCAGCTGTCCGAGGCCACCCGGGAAGACTCACCTCGGGAAGATCGGAAGTGTTTGCTGGGAGCCGTGAACCCGCGAGTGCCGTGAACATTGACCGACGCCACACGAAACTGGTACCACCTGATCGGCCTCACGTCGCTCAGCACGACCCGCTCTTCAGCAACCTGAGGGCACAGAGGGTTAAAGGTCACGGACAGAGGTCACGGGGTCACGGACACGAGTGTGGAATCTGAGCTATTTTAAAACATGAAAGAGAACGAGATATTTGTGCACATCTCTTTATTTAACATGCTTTTGTTTAAAAATATTTTCTATCTCAGTGTTTCTGTCTTCTGTCTTAAAGGAACACGCCGACTTTTTGGGACTTTAGCTTAATCACCGTCCATATTCAAGTCCATACATATCTCCGTGTGTGCTGTAACTCTGTCTGACGCTCCCATCGCTAACCTAGCTTAGCACAAAGACTGGAAGTAAATGGCTCCAGCTAGCATACTGCTCCCAATAAGTGACAAAATAACGCCAACATTTTCCTATTTATATGTTGTGATTTGTATAGCCATCTTTGGAAAACAGTCTCGACCAGTCGAACCACGAACGCCACGCTACGTGAGCTGAACTGTGACTATCGACCAGCGCGGCGTTCGTGGTTCGACTGGTCGAGACTGTTTTCCAAAGATGGCTCCTGCTTGTATACGCGAAGTGAACTGTCTTTATAAAGTATCTTCTTATTAAACTGTCTGTACACTTACAAAGTTCTCAATGCTTCGGTTTGCAGGTAGAGACCCTCATTATGCTAGCATGTTAGTGTGGGGCTATTTTGAGCCTTGAAAGTGGTATTAACTAGCGATTTTTATTCGTACTTATTCGATGCCCCATACACTAGCGTTATAAGCTAATCTGTGGTTAAACTAAAAATAACGTTAAACCGGGGTACATTAGATTATCATGAAAGTGCATCCCATAGAACGCTCGACTCGACCCATGTGTTATTTAGCCCTAGGTTAATTTTTGGCCGGAATTGTCCTTTAATCATTTGGTCCCCCCCCCCCCAATCCCCCCATCCCCCCATCCCCCCATCCCCCCATCCCCCCATCCCATATCCCGTCTATGGAAAAGCCCTGGTTGCATGACTGTGTGTTAGTGGTGAAAGGACAAACCTGTGCCACATCCATCCACTGGGTGGCGTCGTCTTCGCTGGGATGGATGCCGAAGTTCCAGCGCCGCTGCAACACGTAAAGCACCGGTTCTACCGAGACGTTGAACCGCGACGACCAGCGAACCTCCAGTTCTCCCGACGGATGCTCCCAAAACACCAGATCCTTCCGCGGCTTCAGAGGAGATCCTGCGAGAGCCAACAACACACACTACAATAACACTGAATAACAACATACATATTTCTTTAAAAATGTGCACATACAGTCAAACCTAAATTTATTCATACACCTTTCTCACATTATCACAGTTTATTCGCATTAGTTTGGAAAATGGTAATAAAATATGACAAGAACTGATGATATTTCACTGGTTTTGTCCGTCCTTCTGTTAGACTCTCACACATGAATTATGTTGAATATCTGTCAGCTGTTAAATTTAACTACACAATTAGATAATACCAGTTTAGCTCAACCAATTACCAAGCAATGCTTCGTGTTGTTCAGTCTGTGCTGTAAAAAGGTTCATTAGCAATTATTTTTTTAATAAATTTTACATGTAGTCACTGTATGAAGAATTTTTAAATGTCTGTATGAATGTCACAGTTTAATTTATTTTGCTCTCCTCACTTACATAAATGAACTATAGTGTCCTGCACACACTAGTAAAAAAATATCAAAAATTATATCGGGTGTCTGAATAATTTTTGATTTGACCGTATATTTTAATTTAATCTAATCTTTTGATTTGTGTCAAAATAAAAAGAGAAAATAATCCAATATTTTATTTGTAACGCATTTCATTCACTGGATTAGCCAAAAAAAGACATTATCACATGATTCTTTAAAATATAAAATTGTTTAATTGAATATGCAATAGTTCAAAATATCTCATGATAAAATTATGATATAATGACACCGAACCTCCCATCTGCTGGACACTTTAACCCTCAAACATTAGAAAGTCTTCCAAGATTTATAAAGTACAAAGCTTTGGGAGAGGAGCAAATGTTCTGCTCAGTGTCTCTCCTCGATTGGTTACAGCTGTGATGAAGAACGAGGAAGATCTTACACACACTCCATCAATCAGCTCAACATCTTTATCGTCCACAGGACTGGGTTATTAGAGTTCACTACAACTAAACCCATCAAACGCATTTCAAATGGTAATTGAAAGAAAATTATTAAATAAAATTCAATATTGTTTTTTTTAAACATGTTTTTGTAATTTGTATTAGTTTATTTTTAAATATGACAAATTAGGATACATTTTTGGCTTTAGTTTTTATTTATTACCAGTTAGTAATTTAGACTTACTTTTATTTATTCATCTAATATTTAATATTTTATTTTATTTATTATTTCACTTTTCAGGGATATATAAACATTAACTAAAACTAAAAAATATATATATAAATCTTAATTTTATCTTAATTTAAACTTATTTCATTTAATCTAGTTGGCAAAGAATCATTTCTCATTTTCTTTTAGTTTAACGATGTACTAAAACAACTAAAACTTAAATAAAATTAATAAAACTATGCAGATATTAAAAAAAGTAAAGCATAAGCAAAAACTACTAAAAAAATGACTAAAACTAAATTAAAATGAAAAAAAAGAATTCAATGTTAATAAAAACTGTAATACTATCAGTAATATTTATATTTTATTTTGTGTTATTTAATTTTTAATTGATTATAATGAACTATATAGACCTTTGAAAAATACTACAAAAATACTATAGAAGCAAAAACTAACAAAAATGACTAAAATTAAAATGAAAAAATAAAATATAAAAGAATTTCAAAATACCAATAAAAAAATCTAATAGTATCTGTAATATTTATATTTAATTTTAATGCATTTATTACTTCACTTTTCAGGGATATAATAGTTAACAAAAACTAAAACCACGAAAAATATTTTTATTACTTGAAATAAAATAAACTTTAACTGACATAAAAGATATATATAAAAAGCAAAACTTATTTTAAACATTTTCTTTTTCTTTTAGTTTAACTTGATGTACTAAAACTGAAATTGAAATAAAGACTATAAATACATTTTAAAAATATATATTCTTATAAAAATATAACAAAAAAGCAAAACTAATAAATTTGAAAACATAAAACTATAATAGTATCAGTAATATTTATATTTTATTTTATGTGTTATTTCACTTTTCAGGGTTATTATAATTAACCCTCTGGGGACCAAAAACGCGCCGGTTCGTTTTGGCAGATTTTTTTCACATAGCAGAATAATAGACTTAAATTACTACCATCATTTCTGGTCATACAGAATTAAGGAATATGAAAAAATAAACTGTTAAATGTCTACTTTTTTATGTGCCCACATACAATCGAAATAAAATATTGTGCTTTTGTAAAATAAAGAAAATAAACAGGGTGTGCTTTCTGCCTCTCCGTCTCCGTGAACTTTTTTTCTGGAGCATGTCTCTAAACATAAACAAAACTCAGCGAATACTATTCACCCAGCCATGAGCTATATATCTTTTAAATCATGTAAGTTTGTACTTTTAAATGATCTGATTCAAAACTAAAATAAATATTGCCCGTTTATGTCATCTATATAAAAAGAGAGAGGTGTCAGCCGTTCTAATTATCTTTCTCTCAACTCATTATTTTCCTAATGTGACACGCCCACGGAGAGCACGCGCTTTTCAAACGCAAATGATCTGAAGCAACACATTGAGACGCGTAAACGCCCATATTAACTCTGTGAACACACAATATTTAGTCAGATTAATGTACTGTCCTCTTGCGCGGCTGTGGAATAATCCTGGGACATTTACCTCAGAACAAGTGCTGGTTTATTTTCACTTCGAGGAGCGAGGAGGATCCAGCTGAGAAGTGTGTAAGTGTTTTATTCTTGTGCTTTGTTCTAATCGCGATATAGAATAACGTTAGTGTCTGTAAACGCAAAAATAGCGTGTGTGTGTGTGTGTGAATGAATGAATGAATGAATGAATGAACGCACAGATGCGCACTGTTACACACGAAATAAAAGACAACATTTCGTTGACTAGTTTTGGATAGATTATAAAGTTTTTACTCTAAAATAGACATCAAATAAGCTTTTGTTAGCAGTTTCTGCTCATATGTTAAAAATATAGTATGTTTTGTCAATAAACTAATCAACTAAGATGTTATAGTGTTTGTTCCAATGCAAGCTATATCAAAATAATGAATACTTAACTTTGAAATATGTATGATCAAATGTATTGGCCTACTAAGACATTTATATATATATATATATATATATATATATATACATACATGTGTATATATATATATATATATATATATATATATATATATATATACATGTGTATATGTGTATATATATATATATATATATATATATATTGTCCTTGCATTCTTTGGGGTCCTTGCATTCTTTCTCACACCTGAATGAAAGGCTCATTACTATGCAGGGTCTTTGTGTTCTCAGTTGTGAACCAACTCATTATTCACAAGGGGGTTGGGCCGTTGACGCCCATTCGCATATTGCCTTGGCAAACAAAAACATTTTTTTCACAATTTTAATCAATCTATTGTGTTATGTGAATGATTAGGCAGGATGATTTTCAGATCATTTTGAAGCAAAAACTCTAGGCGACAACTTCCATTAGTCAAAAGTCTTGTGGACACATATTTAGTATGTGTTTTGTGGCCTTATTTCAGAAACTTTAATTTTTAGTTTTTTCAATAACCATGCATATACAATATTCTCTCAAAAATACAAACATGTACATACATGTTGCTCACATATTATGGTAGCCCCGTTTGTGCTATATAGAGTGAATTTACACCTTTGCCATTAACATGTTTATAAATAACTGAAAAAAGCACAAATGTCAGTGCATGTCAAAACATCCCAAGGGCCCCAAAAACACCTTGGTCCCCAGAGGGTTAACTAATTAGACATTTTAAAAAAATATATCAATTTAAAAAAATACTATAAAAAGCAAAAACTAACAAAAAATACTAAAACTAACTAAAATTAAAATTAAAAAAGAAAACAAAAAAAACTAATTCAAAATATTAATTAAAACTGTAATAGTATCTCAATGACTGGAAGAGGTTAATCTTAATAGCAATAAGATGTTGTCCTCAACATCTTGACTGCATTAAACTCAGGATGGAGAAATACAACATGATGAACTTTTCCACCGTGAATGAAGAAGCTGAAGGCCTGAAACCCTGGATCTCAGTGATGTTGAAGAAGCTGAACAGCATCTGTACTGGATTGAGCTGCGGTTTTACAACTACAGCACATGTGTGTCGTCAGATCCCAAATCCACAGACTAACCGCTCCTCACACACACTCCTACACACTCCTACACTCGCTCCGACTGAGATTCACCCGTAACCACACATGAAACCTCCACAGGTGCACGTCATCCTTCCAAACACACACGCAGAAGCTTCATTCCTGAATCTATTCCCGGGGAATGCATGAACTAAAGAAATGCAGATCTTGAATGCAATGATAAAAGTTTGTGGAGCCGAAAATAAAAGCGCCAATGAACCTCCACATGAAAACAGCAGAGGAGGAAGATTTTACTACATTTATGCATATATATGTAGATTTAGCCTACATATGTATTTGGCAAACTCTTTTATCCAAAGTGATTAACGAAATCTTTGACGAAGAATGTTCGTCAACAACCAATTTTCCCATGCCTAAAACCAAAGAAGAGCCGGATGTGAAGATTTTAAACCCCCCAATCAGAGCTTTACTGTTAAAATTGTGCTTTTTCTGCTGTGCTTTTTTTAATCTTTGCAATCTGGCAACCATGCGTACACACACTCTCTCTACACTGCGGATATCTTTGTGGTGTGGAGCACTTTTATGTTGGATCGATGTACTTTTATGATGGATAGATGCACTTTTATCATGGATCGATGCACTTTTATGATGGATAGATGCACTTTTATGATGGATAGATGCACTTTTATGATGGATAGATGCACTTTTATCATGGATCGATGCACTTTTATGATGGATAGATGCACTTTTATGATGGATAGATGCACTTTTATGATGGATAGATGCACTTTTATCATGGATCGATGCACTTTTATGATGGATAGATGCACTTTTATGATAGATAGTTTCTGAAGCCGAGAGACTCGCAGGGTTACAGTCGCACCGGAGGAACATCTGAGAGCGATCGAGAACACGAGAAACACTCAACGCTCAATCGAGCCTGTTAATGGTTTCCAGCATCTTCACCAGAGCGACACACACAGAAATAATCACGCTTCTGACACCGGAGAATTAGGCTGATTGGGTTTGGATTTCAATAAAAGGCTTTATGACTTTCTGCAAATGAGGGGGAACCAGTAAATCTGACATTAATAACGATCGTGCAAGACAAACCGTAACGCTTCCTTTGCTTGCTTTCAGAGGTCACGTTTCAGCTTATTGTTTAAGTATGATAAATAATACAGTAAAAATTGTGAGATATTATTAGGATGTAAAACATCTGTTTTCTATGTGAATATATAGTAAAGTGTAATTTATTCCTGTGATCAAAGCTGAATTTTCAGCATCATTACTCCAGTCTTCAGTGTCACATGATCCTTCAGAAATCACTATAATATGATGATTTGATGCTTAACTATTATTATTGGTGCTCAATTATCAATACTATTTTGTAAACTAGACAGATGCACTTTTATGATGGATAAATGCACTTTTATGATGGATATATGCACTTTTATGATGGATAGATGCACTTTTATGATGGATAGATGCACTTTTATGATGGACAGATGCACTTTTATGATGGATAGATGCACTTTTATGATGGATAGATGCACTTTTATGATGGATATATGCACTTTTATGATGGATAGATGCACTTTTATGATGGATAGATGCACTTTTATGATGGATAGATGCACTTTTATGATGGATAAATGCACTTTTATGATGGACAGATGCACTTTTATGATGGATAAATTCACTTTTATGATGGATAGATGCACTTTTATGATGGATAGATGTACTTTTATCATGGATGGATGCACTTTTATGATGGATAGATGCACTTTTATGATGGATAGATGCACTTTTATGATGGATAAATGCACTTTTATGATGGATAGATGCACTTTTATGATGGATAAATGCACTTTTATGATGGATAGATGCACTTTTATGATGGATAGATGCACTTTTATGATGGATAGATGCACTTTTATGATGGATAGATGCACTTTTATGATGGATAGATGCACTTTTATGATGATGGATAGATGCACTTTTATGATGGATAAATGCACTTTTATGATGGAGAGATGCACTTTTATGATGGATAGATGCACTTTTATGATGGATAGATGCACTTTTATGATGATGGATAGATGCACTTTTATGATGGATAAATGCACTTTTATGATGGATAGATGCACTTTTATGATGGATAGATGCACTTTTATGATGGATAGATGCACTTTTATCATGGATAGATGCACTTTTATGATGGATAAATGCACTTTTATGATGGATAAATGCACTTTTTATGATGGATAGATGCACTTTTATGATGGATAGATGCACTTTTATGATGGATAGATGCACTTTTATCATGGATAGATGCACTTTTTATGATGGATAGATGCACTTTTATGGACTTCAAAACATAAACAGCCATTCACTGCCATTATAAAGCTTGGAAGACCCAGGACATGTTTTAATATACCTCAGATTGTATACGTCTGATGAAGAATGTCATATACACCTAGGATGAGTTGAGGGCGAGTAAATCATGGTCTAATTTTCATTTTTTTTGGTGAACTATCCCTTTAAAATGCAAGCAAGGTTAATGTAATGCATGTTCTTTCATTTAGTGCAATTCAACAAGCTTTTTTGTTTCAAAAACATTTGCCATTATTTTACTTCCGTATTAGTGCTGAGAAAGAGTGTGTACCTCTATAGAGGTTCTTGGGGACCTGGCATGTGTGTCCGCATCCATTGGGACAGCATCTCTTTATCGTTGAGCACTCGTTGTCTTCTTCACAGCTCTCGACACAAGCCGCTGCGAATCCACTGGCTCGATCCGGTGCCGGACACTCGCCCTGCTTCTGCGACTCCACCGAACGCAAGAACTCGCAGCTCGTCAGACACTCGTAGTGCTTCTTCGGGAACTGAGTCTGAAATCAGAAGCAGAGCAACAGGATTAAAGGGGCGGTTGATTATGATTTCACTTTTCTAACTTTAGTTAGTGTGTAATGTTGCTGTTTGAGCATAAACAACATCTGCAAAGTTACAGCGCTCAAAGTTCAAAGCAAAGGGAGATATTTGCTTTTACAGAAATCACTTTTTAAGGACTACAACAAACGTTTGGCAGGAACTACAATGAGCTTCATCACGGGTTAGTGACATCACTGACCCTAAAATTTGCATAAACCCCGCCCCCAGAACGCCATTTATAGATTATCATGACAGAATATGCTAATCAATGACTAGAAGATAGTTAACTCCACATCAGGTTCATAAATTCATCAACTAACCATTCAGAAATGTTGTATTCTACATGTTGTCACTTCTTTTTGAGTCTCTCTATCTTTGTCCGACTCCGGTTTGAACATAAAAGGCTATTTTTTAAATATTTTAAAATAAAATGTTCAGTGTGTGTCTGCGTGAGGTAATTGAAGCTGCTAACACACACACACACACACACACACAAGCTCCTGA
Source organism: Gila robusta (assembly GCA_030770095.1). Lineage (NCBI taxonomy): Eukaryota > Metazoa > Chordata > Actinopteri > Cypriniformes > Leuciscidae > Gila > Gila robusta. The sequence goes on from JAVALU010000475.1 coordinate 68,859, forward strand.
AGCTCCATGAGCAGCGGCTCATTTGCATTTAAAGGGACACACACAAAAACGGCGCGTTTTTGCTCACCCTTAAAAAATGACAATTTTAACATGATATAAAAAAATATCTGTGGGGTGTTTTGAGCTAAAACTTCACATACACACTCTGGGGACATCAGAGACTTGGGCATTATAGGACCCCTTTAAACAATGATTAAAAGAGCAAAAGTTTAGCGCAGGGGAAACGTCTCGTCTCGTACCTCACACAAGTCCTGACACTGGTTCTCCTTCAGGTCCCATGATGCCCTGCAAGGCTCCAGACACTGGAAGAGAAAAGCAAAGAAGAGATTAGCACATCCCGAAGAAACGGGAACAGAAGGAAAATCAGAGACGTGAACCAGATCCAGAAATGTAAAAAAAAACATTTTAAATAAAAACAATCAAAATAAAAATAAATTAATTCATAATTCATAAAAATATAAAATTGAACAAAATAAAGCACTTTCTAATAATTAAATTACAAAAACATAAAATTAAACAAATAATAATGAAAAGAAACTTTCTAATGCTTAATTAAATTATAAAAATGCAAAATTTGAATATATAAATGTAAAAACAAATAGAAATCAAAATAAAACACTTACTGATAATAAAATATTAAAAAGTAAATTAAACAGATAATTTTACAATAAAAAACATACTAATCATTTATAAATATAAAAACAATTTTTGAATAATATAAATAATTTTAATTTTTTTAAAATTATTTTAAAATTATGTTTAAAATTATTTTAAAAATATTTTTTAAAAATATTTAAAAAATATTTTTTAAATTATTTTTAACATTTTTTTTTACATTATTTTTAAATCATTTAAAAATAAATTATAAATAAATAAAATCTAAAATAAAAGAAATAAAACAGTTACTAATGATTCATTAAATAATAAAAAAATGCTAAATTAAAAAAAATTAATTTTAAAATGAAAAGAAATCAAAATAAAACACTTACTACTTAATCAATAAAAAATTAAACAAATAATTAATACAATCAAAATAAAACACTAATAATTAATTAGAAATATAATAAATTAAACAAATAATTAAAAAATAAAAACAAAATAAAACACTTCCTAATCATTAAAGACCTAATACAAAATATAGATAAATAATTTAAAAAGTAAAAGGCAATCATTGATAATGATTTGGAAAATAAAAATATATTTAAAATAATAATATGACTTCAGATGAAGATGGATGATCAACAGTGTCTAACAGAAGCATGAGCGTAAATCACTCAATCATCAGAAACCCAATACACTCCTCAACTGTGTCAGAATCCCAGATGCTTAACATATCATTCCTCACACACACACACACACTCATTCCCAAACCACACCAGCAGTGCCAACACAAAGAGTCTTCAACTTCAATCTGCTCACGCTTTACAACACTGACTAAAACTCTGCGCAAACTTCTGACTTTTTCATGCAATTGCATGAAAGAAATGACACAAACTCTGAATCAAAATGCTAAATTTTTCTAAATGTCATAATCATTTGTTAACAAACAAGTATTCATTACTTCAATGAGCTCATTATTTCTGCATTAAATTATTACATTGTTTAAATTAATACATTTTTAGCTAACTGTGATTTTGTATATGTGCAACTTCATAACAGATCACTCTAAATTGTAATGTGGACTCATGCATTTTCTGTAAAGCTGCTTTGAAATGATGTGTATTATGAAAAGCGCTATACAAATAAATGTGAATTGAATTTAATTGAATTGCAAGTTTATATCTCACAAGTCAAAATAGAGAGATATAAATTTAGTTAATTGCAGAGAAAAAGTAAAGTGCAAAACATCAAACCAGTCCCGGCTCTTACATGAAGGATAAACCAGTGCAAACACACACACACACACACACACACACACAAGTGATGCTGTGAGAAGTGCTGAGTAAGTGCGCTGACCCGTTTATGGGATTTTAATTAGCTCATTAGCGGCGCTGTCGTTATTCTGCTATTGGCAGGCAAACGTTTATCTGCTGTTAAACGAGTGTGAGGACTGAAATCAAACATGAGCGAACGATGCGGTTTGGCTTCACACACACACACACACACACACACACACACACACACACACACACTGATTCAACAGCACAACGAATCTCACATCATTATTAATAATAACAGGACGAGCGACTCGCTGACAGTTACAGACGGGCTGACCATCAAACACACCAAATGTGGGACGATTAGAAGTTTGTGTGGGACATGTTACCAACACTAAAACATAACCTGTTATATAATGTTTATTTAACTTAATAAAAACATTTGTATTCTGCCTTTCAGCTGATAAAAATTCTTTGTTCTAAAAAACAGCATTACATCACAATTATCTTTATTTTACATGACGTTTAAATTCAACATCACTGAGCCCGAAGGCATCATGCAGATCACTAGTTTTATAAGTCCAACTAAAATCCAACAAAATAAATAATGAACAAATAAAATATGAACCAACATGAATTTAGACCATTGACAGTCTTATATATTAAGAATATATTAAACCAAAAACGTTCATATTTAAAAAAAAAAAAAAGTGAATTAAAACAACCACATCAACAAGTTGATATTCTGTTATATTTAAAATTTAATTTACCAAATTATCCATTTATTTTCTGACAGAAGCACATTAACGAATCACCGCTCCACATTTTGATTGACAGCGTCACAACCCACTAGTGTCCGTGTTTACTCCTGTGCTTTAACCATTGGATAGGATTTTAAAACGGCTGTTGTATTTGTAGTTCTGACGAAGCGCTGTTAAATACAGGTGAAAAACGTCTTGGTTACATATGGTAACCCTCGTTCCCTGAGGGAGGGAACGGAGACATAGGTCATGACTGACCAATAGGAATCTCGCTAGAGAGGCCAATCTACTTTGAGTGAAACTAAAACAAGCCAATACACATTGGCGTGCAATCATTTGCAACAGCTGTGCAGCCTCGCAGCGCGGTTATTTAACAAGCAGCTGGTGCGATTGCACATTAGTTTTTTGCTGAGGAGCCAAGCCTGAAAAAGCTGGCCGCCCCGGCGGGCGGCAGCAGATGTGGCGACGGGACCTACGTCTCCGTTCCCTCCCTCAGGGAACGAGGGTTACCATATGTAACCGAGACGTTCCCTATCGGTCAGTCACTACAACGTAGGTCATGACTGACCAATAGGAATCCCTACCAAAGCGCCACAGCCGCTGCACCCCATCCAGCGCCCCGTGCAAGCCTCTACACCTTCTTGCCTGGAAGGACGATAGGAGGAGGCTTACACAGAGTGAGTCTGACACTGTTGTTCCGTGATAACCCATACAGTGAGATATTGGATAACACTGGGAAAGCGTGCCCTTTCTGTTTAGGAAGGAACGCTGCGGAAGCCACTTCTTCAAAGAGTTATGTGGAAATACATATGGACTAGCCCGAAGGCTGTACTGCATATGAAATACTGGGTGACTTAGCCCAAGGGAAAGACACGGGCTTCCGATAGGAGCAGCCGTGGAAATATACACATATGGGATCCCCGTAGGGTCACACATATGGAACCCAGCCCAGATCCGGTTCTCAAGGATACAGCGGATAAGGGCCTGGCGCCGGACGCTCCGCCAAGTCCGGGCCGAGGGGTTTTGGAGGACTCGACAGGTTTTTACTCTGGAGCAATAAGGGTGCACAGTAGGGTGCAGCAAGCTGACAGAGCCAGGCCTCTCAGTGCTTCTACCCGTCTAGGGTGAGAACACGGGGAGGAGACCGGCTCTACACGTAGGCTATAATATCTAGCGAACGTGTTAGGTGTCGCCCAGCACGCAGCTCTACAGATATCTGTTAGCGAGGAGCCACGTGCCAGCGCCCAGGAGGATGCAACGCCTCTCGTGGAGTGTGCATGCAACCTGAGCGGGCAGGGCACGCCTTGAGCTTGGTAAGCCAAGGCGATGGCATCCACTATCCAGTGGGCCATCCTCTGCTTGGAGACAGCCTTCCACTTCTGCTGGCCTCCGTAACAGACAAAGAGCTGGTCTGAGGTCCTGACGCTTTGAGTTCTGTCCACGTACATACGCAGAGCGCGAAAAGGACAGAGCAAAGCCAGGGCTGGGTCTGCCTCCTCCAAAGGCAGTGCTTGCAGCTTCACTACCTGGTCTTTGAAGGGAGTGGTAGGAACCTTGGGCACATAGCCAGGCCGGGGTCTTAGTACCACATGGCTGTCACCCGGCCCGAACTCTAGGCACGATTCGTCGACCGAAAATGCGTGCAGGTCTCCTACCCTCTTGACAGAGGCCAGTGCAACCAGCAGCAAAGTCTTCATGGAAGGAAGCTTTAAGCCACCTTTTTTACCACCTTGACGGTTGATGTACGCAACGGTCGCGGTGTTGTCCGTACGGACCAGCACGTCCCTGCCCTGTAGCGGCCTTTTCAAGCGGCTCAGAGCAAAATGTACTGCTAGCAACTCGAGGCAATTGATGTGCCAATGCAGTTGGGGGTCCGTCCACACCCCTGACACTGCATGCCCGTTGTACGTGGCACCCCAGCCGGTGGCAGAGGCATCTGTGAATACCACAGCATGCCTGGACACCTGTTCCAAGGGGACTCCTGCCCGCAGGAACAAGAGGTCTGACCACGGGCTGAAGGTCTGGCGGCACGCCGGTGTGATTGCCACCCGGTGAGTGCCATGATGCCACGCCCATCTCGGGACTCGGCCGTGAAGCCAGTGCTGAAGCGGCCTCATATGAAGCAGGCCGAGCGGGGTTACCGCTGCTGCGGCTGCCATATGCGCTGTCTGAGCGACCGAATCCAACTCCATACCGAGATAAGAGATCCTCTGCACAGGGGAGAGTTTGCTCTTTTCCCAGTTGACCTGAAGACCCAACTGGCTGGGGTGCCTGAGCACGAGGTTCCTGTGTTCGCATAGCTGATCTCGAGAGTGTGCTAGTATGAGCCAGTCGTCGAGATAGTTGAGGATGCGAACGCCCTGTTCTCTCATGGGAACAAGGGCCCCCTCCGTGACTTTCGTGAAGACACGGGGGGACAGGGACAGCCCGAAGGGTAGGACTTTGTACTGATATGCTCGACCCTCGAACGCAAAGTGCAGGAATGGCCTGTGTCGAGGAAGAATCGAGACATGAAAGTACGCGTCCTTCAGGTTGATCGCTGCAAACCAATCTTGGGGACGGATGCATTCGAAAATGCGTCTCTGTGTGAGCATTTTGAACGGTAGCTTGTGGAGGCTCCGATTCAAAACTCGCAGATCCAAGATCGGTCGTAACCCACCACCTTTCTTGGGTACAATGAAGTCGGGACTGTAGTGCCCTGACCTCATATTGGCTGAAGGGACCGGCTCTATCGCATCCTTCGCCAGTAGGACTGCGATCTCCGCACGCAAGACATGGGCATCGGCTGCTCTCACTGTAGTGGAGTGGATGGCCCGAAACTTGGGGGGACGCCGGGCGAACTGAATCGCATAGCCGAGCCTGATGGTTCGAATGAGCCAGCGAGACGGACTGGGGAGCGCTAACCAGGCTCACAGAGACCGTACGGCACCGTTTAGGTGGAGGCTGCTGCTGCAGCGCGGGTGCAGGGGCAGACGCAGGAGGACGCCCCTGGCGACGAGCAGACTGAGGAGCCGCAGGTGGTGGGGTAAGGGCAGCAGCTGACCACCGCGGCAGAATGTGTTTGATAGCCTCTGTCTGCTTTTGTACAGCCGAGAACTGCTGGGCAAAGTTCTCGACCGCGTCGCCGAAGAGGCCGGTCTGGGACATGGGGGAGTTAAGGAACCTGATCTTGTCGGTCTCCCGCATGTCAGCCAGACACAGCCAGAGATGGCGTTCCTGGACCACTAGTGTGGACATCGCACGACCCACTGACCGCGCGGTGACCTTCGTCGCACGAAGCACGAGGTCCGTCGTGGCACGAAGTTCCTGGAGAACTTGCGGATCGTGACCACCCTCATGCAGGTCCTTCAGTGACTTGGCCTGATGAACCTGCAGCAACGCCATAGCGTGCATGGCAGAGGCAGCTTCCCTACAGGCCTTGTAAGCCTTGCCGGTTAGGTCCGACGAGTATTTACAGGCCCGGGAAGGAAGACACGGTTCTCTACGCCAAGTGGAGTTAGGGCACAGTTGCATGGCAACGGCCCGTTCCACTGGCGGAATACGCGTGTATCCCTTAGCTGCCCCGCCATCAAGGGTGGTGAGGGAGGAGGAGCCACCGAGACGGTTTCTGACAGTAAAAGGTGCCGTCCACATCCCTGTGAGCTCCTCATGCACCTCCGGGAAGAAAGGTACTGGGGTGGGTTGCTGAGAACCAGCGTGCGCCACCCCGAGATACCAATCGTCCAACCTCGAGCGCTCTGGACACGGTGGAGGGTTCCACACGAGCCCGATCCTGTTGGCGGCCGGGAAAGCATGGCCATCATCTCCGGGTCCGACTCGGGCACTGCTGGCACACCCGAAGGAGGCAGCGGCTCTGAGCCGTCGTCCGCGGAGATGTAGGAACGAGAGTCTCGACCGCGGCTCCGAGATGGTCATCTTCCCACAATGGGTACATGACTCATCCACGAACGCTGCCTCAGCGTGTTCGAGGCCCAGACACACAAGGTAGCGATCGTGACCATCCCATAACCCCAGGTAACGACCACATCCAGAAACACACAGATAGAATGTCATCTTGAAAAAGACGCAAACTATCTGTGTAAGCTCTTTTAGAGATTGCTCTCCTTGGTGCTGAAGCACGCAGGGGAACGGTCACGGCGAACACAGACAGGAAAAACGGCCGTTGAGCGCTTTAACCGCGCACCTTACCAGCCGTGAAAACAGCTTTTTTGTTTGCTCAGTTTTAAAACAACAACCAAAGAAGAGAGAGAGAGAAGAGAAAAAGACCGCTCGTGCTGCTGTGCCGTCACGCCCGCACCAAAGTGGAGAGATCCAGAAGAGGCTTGCTTTCAAATTCACTCTGTTCAGCATACGAAGTGCTTGGCTCCGAAGCAAAAAGCTAGTGTGCAATCGCACCAGCTGCTTGTTAAATACCCGCGCTGCGAGGCTGCACAGCTGTTGCAAATGATTGCACGCCAATGTGTATTGGCTTGTTTTAGTTTCACTCGAAGTAGATTGGCCTCTCTAGCGAGATTCCTATTGGTCAGTCATGACCTACGTTGTAGTGACTGACCGATAGGGAACTACGCCGCAAAAAGAATAAATAAAATGCTTTCTTAAAAAGGCAAAAGAACGCATGCACGTTTTCTTAATATGATCATTAAAAACCAACAGACTAATGAAAATGCGGGACATTTTCTCAACATGTGACGTGCGGGACAAGCGGTGAAAATGCTGTGCGGTGACGAAAGCTGCAAAACCAAAATCACAATACGGATTAAATCAAATCGTAATTTAATCAACAAAAATGTATGCGTTTTCTGCCAAAATAAAAGCTCTATGGTTTGATGTTTGAAAATGAAGATATTAAGATAGTAATTTTACTGTTGTACTGTATTGTAAAATAATACTACTTAGCATTATATTAATGTTTAAAAATGAAGAAATTATGACAGCCAAAAATATTAGTATTAGTAATTTTACTGTTGTACTGTGAAATAAGGTAATGATAATAATAATAATAATAATAAGTATTATTATTATTATAATATTAATGTTTAAAAATTAGGAAACTACGACAGCCATAAAAAGTAGTATTAGTAATTTTACTGTTGTACTGTAAAATAATAATAATAATATAGTAATAATAATTACGACAGCCATAAATAGTATTATTATTATTTTACAGTTAAACAGTAAAATTACTAATAATTTTTATTATTATTATTTTAATGTCTAAAAATGAAGAAACTACGACAGCCATAAATATTAGTACTAGTAATTTTACTGTTGCACTGTAAAATGAAATAATAATAATAATTGTTATTATATTATATATTTTACTTAAAGATTTTTTATTTCGCAGTGAAATATTACAACATTTAGTATTTTTATTTAATAATAATAACAATAACAATAATTATAATAAAACAAAATAACAACAACAATAATAAAAATAATAATTATTTTTATTATTAGTCAAATTGATATTTAATGACAAAATCTTTAGCCAAATTGTGCAGCCCTTCAAGCAAATCTGGAGCTTTTCATTTCAAATTACAATTTTTATCAGAAAAAAAAATCCCCCCCAAATCAAGCAGATTTTTACTGACTGACTGACTCACTAATGTTGAGTCTATTTAGATTAGAATTGAGTCTTTACAATGAATCAGTTCAATGCAAACCGGCACGTTTTGATCTACATAAGACGGATTCTCGAACATAACCAGATAAACGTTCATTTACTATAGAAACATCTTCAGTTTTTCCATGATTTGCACAACAAGATAAAGAGAAAACAGCTCTCCTTACATTCAATTTGAGTTTTGATTTCGATTACACGTGTTTTTATTCAGTACTGGGAAGCCCCGCCCACTCTAAAATCTCATTGGTTCAAATCATCAAGTTCATTCCGATTGACTGATCTAAACGCTCACTCACAAGCTCACAAGTCAAGAAACTTAATCACCAAATAAAGCATGTTTTTTAATCTCACATTGGCAGAAAAATGAATATACTGTGAATATTGAATATAAAGTCAGTGAGTAAGAGGTTTGTTTGTTGACGCTGGTTGTGTTTGTTCTCGGTTGCTATGTGTCCTTTCTCTTGGACTTCTTCTGCACGACTAAACAGAAACAGATCACGCAGTCATTTACCTTCAGTGAAGTGTGTGTGTGTGTGTGTGTGTGTCTGTGTGTGTGTGTGTCTGTGTGTGTGTGTGTCTGTGTGTGTGTGTGTGTGTCTGTGTGTGTGTGTGTGTGTGTGAGTTTGTGTGTGTGCGCGTGTGAGTGTTTGTGTGTCTGTCTGTGTGTGTGTGTGTGTGTGTGTGTGTGTGTGTGTGTGTGTGTGTGTGTGTGTCTGTCTCTGTGTGTGTGTGTGTGTGTGTGAGTTTGCGTGTGCGTGTTTCTGTGTGTGTGTGTGTGTGTGTGAGTTTGTGTGTGCGCGTGTGCGTGTCTGTGTGTGTGTGTGTGTGTCTCTGTGTGTCTGTGTGTGTGTGTGTCTGTGTGTGTGTGTGTGTGTGTGTGTAAGTTTGTGTGTGCGCGTGTGCGTGTTTGTGTGTCTGTGTCTGTCTGTGTCTGTGTCTGTGTGTGCGTGTGTGAGTTTGTGTGTGCGCGTGTGCGTGTTTGTGTGTCTGTGTCTGTGTGCGCGTGTTTGTGTGTCTGTGCGTGTTTGTGTGTCTGTGTCTGTCTGTGTGTCTGTGTGTGTGTGTGTGTGTGTGTGTGTGTGTGTGTGTGTGTGTGTCTGTGTGTGTGTGTGTCTGTGTGTGTCTGTGTGTGTGTGTGTGTCTGTGTGTGTGTGTGTGTGTGTGTGTGTGTGTGTGTGTGTGTGTGTGTGTGTGTGTGTCTGTGTCTGTGTCTGTGTGTGTGTGTGTGTGTGTGTGTGTGTGCTCTCTTTTGTGAGCAGCAGAATGAAACTGTCTGACTGGAGTTAACGCCGACAACATGATCGGTTTATTTCACAAAAACAGTAAAAGAGATTGATGTTGCTTCAGACGTAACAAGACAAGATCCTACAGAAAAATTGTGGAAAAATAAATATGACACAGGTGACTGTGTGCGTGTGTGTTTGTGTGTGTGTGTGTGTGTGTGTGTGTGTGTGTGTGTGTGTGTGTGTGTGTGTGTGTGTGTGTGTGTGTGTGTGTGTGTGTGTGTGTGTGTGTGTGTGTGTGTGATGAGGGAATATGAACGACAGGGGAAAGAGTGTGGAAAATGTGGCTTAGCAGTTTTAAAATGAGTTTAGTTGGAGTTAATGGAGCGTGAGACAAAACTAGACGAGAGAGAAAAGATTCCTCTGATGAACTCTATAGACCAGGTGTGCTTTATTCAACAGGTGTGTGTGTGTGTGTGTGTGTGTGTGTGTGTGTGTGTGTGTGTGTGTGTGTGTGTGTGTGTGAATTTGAGAACTTGTACAATAAATATTTGTACTTGTCGCCTAAAATCTTTGTGTAGATCACCAGATGAATTACTCTGACTGAACAAACACAAACACATTCAAGGGTTTGTCATATTATATAAAGACTAGTCTTTACTAATAAAAACAACTATGTATGTATATATATATACTGTTTATATATATATATATATATATATATATATATATGCACATACACACAAACAAACAAACATACATACATGCGTAAATTAGTCAAAATACATTTAAATAAATAAATATTATAACTATTACAAAAAACTATAATACATAAAATTACTTTTATGTGTGTGTATGTATATTATATATAAATATATATATATATGTGTATATACCTGGAAAATATCCTTAATAATCCTTTTATTTAAGTAAAACAATTGAATGTAGAAAGTATGTACAGATATTGTAAATAAAACAAATTCCAAAAATATAACATATTAAAACAACTATATATATATACACTGTATACTGGCTTGTCAATAGTGATATAAACTATTAAACTATTAAAAACTATTAATTACAAACAAAACGTTAAAGTTATTATAATAAAAATAAAGTGGCTTCTGTCAATATATACGATCTAGTAAAAAAATTAATGATATAGAACAATTAAAGTAACTCATACTTCATACAGTATATGATGGAGATAATAATCATTTATGTCTTTGATCACTGAATATGAGACAAGCACACTTTGATCTGAACAGCATACGGTTATTAATCAATACGGTTAATCTGAATCATCCTGTGAGAAATCATCTTCACATCGATGAAAAACTATGATATTTTCTCTGAATATGAATGAGACACTGACAGAGACGCTGTGGAGTGTGTGTGTGTGTTTTCAGGCGGTCAAGACACACTTATCTGCATGATTCAAACCTCACAGACAGTGAAACGCTTCAGCTTGTGGAACACACACACACACACACACACCATCAGTGGGTAAAGCGGGTCACGAGGGGTTAATCAGGAGATCAGCGGCTCATTACTGACAGAGAGAGTCTTCAGGAGAAACACAAGATGCTGTGTGTGTGTGTGTGTGTGTGTGTGTGTGTGTGTGTGTGTGTGTGTGTGTGTGTGTGTGTGTGTGTGAGAGTGAGTGTGTGAGAGAGTGAGTGTGTGAGAGAATGAGTGTGTGTGTGTGTGTGTGTGTGTGTGTGTATGAGTGTGTGTGTGTGTGCGTGCGTGCGTGCATGTATATGAGTGTGTGTGTGTATGCATGCGTGTGTGCGAGTGTGAGTGTGTGTGTGTGAGTGTGTGTGTGTGTGTGTGTGTGTGTATGAGTGTGTGCGTGCGTGCGTGCGAGTGAGTGTGAGTGTGTTTGTGTGTGTGCGTGCGTGCGTGCGTGTATATGAGTGTGTGTGTGTGTGTGTGCGTGCGAGTGTGAGTGTGTGTGTGTGTGTGTGTGTGTGTGTGTGTGTGTGTGTCCATCCATCTATCTGACCCCATTTATACTGTATGTATTTATATAATTTAATGGCAGCATGAAAGAGAAACAACACAGCAGAAAATACTCTTTTACACTTCATTTACTTCATTTACTCAACATTTAAAATATATCTCCACTATTATCACTGTAATGGTGCCAAACCACAACTTCTCTCTGAGGAATATTGAAAAAATTTCAATAAACCATTTTGCTAAAACAAAAAACAGCAACAACATGAAATTATTCTATATTCAGCAAATGTGTCGAAATCTGTGGATATTTTCATCCTGAAGACCAAACAAGCCTCAGCATTCACACTCAGACATACAGACATATCAAAGACATACGCTGGGAAATATCATTTCAATTATTGATCTAAACGCAGTGAGAAGCCGACAAACAAAAGAGCCGATACGCTTTCCAGCAAACATTAATAATACATGCGATCCACAATCATATGCTTTATTTATGAGCCGAGGAAACAGAGCTTTGTCTGCGCTTTAATACTGCATGAGGCTGGAGTGTGTGTGTGTGTGTGTGTGTGTGTGTGTGTGTGTGTGTGTGTGTGTGTGTGTGTGTGTGTGTGTGTGTGTGTGTGTGTGTGTGTGTTCTCTGATAAACGTCTCCTCTTAAATATGTCCTACATCTGTAAGTGCGCAGTGAACATGAACAATGATCTATCTGTTCATAAACACTTTTACACTGCCAGTCAAATGTTTGTAATAATTGCGAAAGAGTCTCTTCTGCTCACCAAAGCTGCATTTATTTGATCATAAATACAGTAAAAATTGTGAAATATTATTCCAATGTAAATCAGCTGTTTTCTATGTGAATATATAGTAAAGTGTAATTTATTCCTGTGATCAAAGCTGAATTTTCAGCATCATTACTCCAGTCTTCAGTGTCACATGATCCTTCAGAAATCAGTATAATATGAGGATTTGATGCTCAAGAAACATTTAGGATTATTATCAGTGATAAGAACAGTTGTGCAGCTTTAGATTTCCGTGGAAACACTATAGTTCAAAGGTTTAGGGTAAAAAAAAAATAAATAAATAAATAAATTAATAATTTTATTCATCAAAGATGCATTAAATTGATCAAAAGTGACAGTAAAGACATTTATAATGTTAGAAAATATTCTATTTCAAATAAATGCTGTTCTTTTGAACTTTCTATTCATCAAAGAATCCTAAAATAAAATGTTATCACAGTTTCCACAGAAATATGAACTGTTTTCAACATTGAATCAAAAATCATCATATTATAGTGATTTCTGAAGGATCATGTGACACTGAAGACTGGAGTAATGATGCTGAAAATTCAGCTTTGATCACAGGAATAAATTACACTTTACTATATATTCACATAGAAAACAGCTGATTTACATTGGAATAATATTTCACAATTTTTACTGTACTTTACTTTGCTAGGTAGTTGCTAGGGTGTTCTGGGTGGTTGCTATGGCGTTGCTAGGCGGTTGCAAACTATTAGATATCAGAGTCCACATCACAGCTTACAGTAATGACACAGAAATAATGAAGACTGAAGACTGTTTTTTTTAAAAAACAAAAACATTAACAGCCAATCAGAATCCATCCTGCTTTGAAGCACTCAAGCATTTAAAGCAGCAAAAATATTGGTGTAGAATTGCTTGCAAATCTCACAAAAAGATTACAAAACACACTTCAGTAACTACAAAACATATATTTTTCCACTGTATGTGTCAACGGCCCTAAAACCAGGAACATAAAGTGCAGTCTGATTTTATTTTATTTTCAAGTGATTCATTTACACATGTAGGTCTTTGAAGAAGACCTTAAAGATTAAGAAGGTCTTGATCCAGTAATACTAACACTTTCTCTTCTATTCTGTTTTTGTTTATTTATAAAAATGACTGTGTTTAGATTAAACTGAGAGATGTCACAGCACTTGCATACTGTTGTCCAACTGTGAGTTTCACTGCTTCTATTGTTCTCAATTGTAAGACGCTTTGGATAAAAGCGTCTGCTAAATGAATAAATGTAAATGTAAGAAGTGTAGTAGGTTTTGTTCATCAGATTAGCAGGACTAATGAAGGCTTTAGTAATGACTGATGACTTGCGCTCTGACGGACTCCAGAACTCGTAGAAAACATGCATCCGTCAGGAAACTCAACGCAACACGCTTACGAGCCAGAGAAGTGCCAACTGAGAAACACTGAGGGTTATTAAGCACATCTGATACGAGAACAGGCCGCTTCCGTCCAGCGCTGTCAAACAAGCCTTCGCTGTTTATGTTTTATCACTCCCAGAGGATTTTACAAGCCGCTCTGATTGTGATAATCCCGCGGGATCGGGAGAAAATGAGAAAAGCGAGCTGCTATCGGGACAGATGAGGAGGAGAACGGCTTCATGCCAAACCCAGAGCGGAGGAATGTAAACATGGAAACTTGACAGTTTTAGCATTCTGAAACATTCAGAGCTGAGAAACATTTTACAGGGAAATGAAGAAAAAATATCTCCTCCAACATTTCTAGCAAAACATGGTTCAACTTTATAGTTTGAATGATTTAAAAATGTCCCAACAAATATACCTTTTAAAAGTTCGGGGTCGGTAATGTTTTTGAAAGAAAGAGTCTCTTCTGATCACCAACGCTGTGTTTATTTTATCAAAAATACAGTAAAAATTGTGAAATATTATTAGAATGTAAATCAGCTGTTTTCTATGTGAATATATAGTAAAGTGTAATTTATTCCTGTGATCAAAGCATAGACTGTAAAAAAAAATGGACAAAGCGTCGATGACGTCACCCATAGACTTTCTGATTTCTGGTTTTGAGGCCGTTTATGGGGGGTATGGGCGGCGCCATCTTTGAAAATCTTGGGAAATCCTAACCCCGCCCACCATTTATTCATTTGGCAGACGCATTTACAGTGTTTCAAACGTCAGTTATAATCATAGGTAAAGTACCTCGGACGCTAACTTATCTGAGGCGATTTAATGCTAACTGTTGCAGTGCCACTGCCCACAAACATTGATGCTAAATAGTGCTAACTACGTGAAATAGTAGTGGAATGTCACTTACCGGAAAAAATGGAGCGAAGTAACGTTACTCCTACAGTGTCGGTTAGTGCAGTTTATAGCAGAGCAACCCATTTTATGTATGATATTTCAATACAAATGTTCAGAAAGGATACAGAGGTGGTATGATGTGTTGTGTCAGACATCAAATTTCAGGAATTCCACTCGGCGCAGCCCGTTATCAGCTGTCAATCAAGCTGTCAATCAAAGTTAACCACGCCCTTATTTGTCATACGTTTTATATCTAAATACGATCTAAACTAACGAGTTAGAAAAAAATTCACCCCCCTCACAGTTGTCAGGCACTCGAAACCTATCGAAAAATACAATAAAAGTCCATGGGACCAACCTGTAAAAACATGAATTTATGCTGTGAAAACGGACATTTTAACATGGGGGTCTATGGACACTTGCTCCCTTTTGGGACTTGCCCCTAGCGGATTTTCGATGTATTGCAGTTTTTCGCACTTCCGGGTAGGCTTCATTTCTCAGATTCGAATGTTGCCGCTTGGATCAAAGCTGAATTTTCAGCATCATTACTCCAGCCTTCAGTGTCACATGATCCTTCAGAAATCACTATAATATGATGATTTGATGCTCAAGAAACATGAGATTATTATCAATTTTGAAAACAGTTCTTATCTTTGTGGAAACTGTCTTATTTTATTTTTCAGGATTCTTTGATGAATAGGTTTAGCATTTTACCATTTTTTTTTTAAATAGAATCTTTTGTAACATTATAAATGTCTTAACTGTCACTTTTGATAAATTCTCACTGTCCTTAAAGTGTAATAATATAACAAAAAATAGTAATTTTTTAATACAACATTTTGTGTCACTTCTGTCACCAAATGGAATGGAATTGTAAACATGTTTTCTGAAAACTCCCCTTTCTGTCATTGGTCAAAGGAACAAATAGTCCCGCCCCCAAACTCATCCCATTGGTTGAATCAGTGTTCCTGTGACAAGCTGGACAGAAACAATGCTTTAATTTAATTTAATGAGGATTTGAATTGCCCAACATTCTGTAGTAAACACTAGCAAAAACTGTGAAAAACCACAATTGTTTTACCATTTTCAGAATCCTAAAAGGTTTAATTCCTGGTTTTGAGCGGCATTTAAGAGAGACTTCCTCTTTTAAAGCAGCTCAATGCCGGTGAAAGCGTGTGAACGTCTGGATACGTGTGTGTCTGGCCACATACTCTCAGTGTTTGACGCCGCTGTTGTGCCACCCACCATGCGGAGGAATGAGTCGAGCAGACACAAGACCATCAAACTTAACAGCCTTGTCCCATCAGGGCATCTCCTGCTGAGTCCACACACACACATATACGCACGCACACACACGCAAACACACACACACCACTGCGGGACACTCATATCTGGAAGCTCATAAAGACACTGGTTTACCGCTCTATGTAACCTGGGGGAGTCGAAGGAATATTTGCGAGGAAACACAGACTCAGACTGTCAACATTACAGAGATATACTCATATTAAGCAACATTATCTTGTCATTTCAGAGCAATTACATAAATACTGAGATATACTGAAATTCTGCTCACCAAAGCTGCATTTATTTTATCAAAAATACAGTAAAAATTGTTAAATATTATTCCAATGTAAATCATCTGTTTTCTATGTGAATATATAGTAAAGTGTAATTTATTCCTGTGATTTTCAGCATCATTACTCCAGTCTTCAGTGTCACATGATCCTTCAGAAATCACTATAATATGATGATTTGATGCTCAAGAAACAATTATGATGTTGGAATATTTAAGGAAACAGTGCTACATTACCATTGAAAAGTTTGTGGGGAGTAAGACTTTTTTTTAAATACTTAATTTTATGAATCAAAGGTGACAGTAAACACACTTATAATGTTACAAAAGATAAATAAATGCTGTTCTTTTGAACTTTCCATTCATCATATTATCCTGAAAAATAAAATGTATGACGGTTTCCACAGAATTCTGAAGGAGCAAAACTGCTTTCAACATTATAATAATCATAAATGTTTCTTGAGCATCAAATCATCATATTATACTGATTTCTGAAGGATCATGTGACACTGAAGACTGGAGTAATGATGCTGAAAATTCAGCTTTGATCACAGGAATAAATTACACTTTACTATATATTCACATAGAAAACAGATGATTTACATTGGAATAAGATTTCACAATTTTTACTGTATTTTTGATCAAATAAATGCATCCTTGAGACTCTCAAAAACATAAAAAAAACCTTTGAGCGGTTGTGTATGATTTATTACATCATTAAGTGAATAATGATCAATATATTAATGTCACTATAATGTAGAATTGCTCATTATACTACAGAAAGCGAGTGTTTCTCTCCTCTGAAGTCTGAAGTCCTTCATGGTGTTGTTAACTCATTATTTAACCCGTTGTTAACTCATCAGGTTTACGTGTCCAACAAAAGGTGCTTTTGAAGTGTTTCCTGACAAACCCAAAACTTCCCAGTAAAACCAGCAGAACTTCACGAGCCGGAGGACAGGAGAACTGCTGAAGGATTGTGAAGACATGATTAATCTCACTAGAACAACAATGTAAGGATGGGAATTGTAATAAATTAAACTGCATCTGGATTCTTAAAGGGGCGGTTGATTATGATTTCGCTTTTCTAACTTTAGTTAGTGTGTAATGTTGCTGTTTGAGCATAAACAACATCTGCAAAGTTACGACGCTCAAAGTTCAAAGCAAAGGGAGATATTTGCTTTTACAGAAATCGCTTTTTAAGGACTACAACAAACGTCTGGTAGGAACTACAATGAGCTTCATCACGGGTTAGTGACATCACTAACCCTAAAATTTGCATAAACCCCGCCCCCAGAACGCCATTTATAGATTATCATGACAGAATATGCTAATCAATGACACATCAGCTTCATAAATTTATTAACTAACCATTCAGAAATGTTGTATTCTACATGTTGTCACTTCTTCTTGAGTCTCTCCATCTTTGTCCGACTCCGGTTTGAATAAATAAAAGGCTAAAAGTTTTTGAAATTTTCAGTGTGTGTCTGTGTGAGGTAATCGGAGCTGCTAACACACACACACACACACACACACACACACAAGCTCTTGAAGCTCCGCCCTCTGCACCGGGAGCAGCAGCTCATTTGCATTTAAAGGGCCAGACACAAAAACGGCATGTTTTTGCTCATCCTCAAAAAGGGACAATTTTAACATGATATAAAAAATATCTGTGGGGTGTTTGGAGCTAAAACTTCACATACACACTCTGGGGACATCAGAGACGAATTTTACATCTTGGGAAAAGGGCATTATAGGACCCCTTTAATGATACGGTAACACTTTATTTTACAGTGTCCTTGTTACATATGTTACATGTACTTACCATAGTAATAACAGTATATTATGCATAATTACATGGAACTAACCCTCAACCAAATCCTAATCCTATCCTAACCCCTATAGTAAGTACATGTAGTTGCTTAATATTACTCAGTAATTAAATATATAATTACACTGTAACAATGACACCTTAAAATAAAGTGTAACCACAGATATTTTTTAGCGTCATCAAAAATTGGTCATAAATAACAAACAAACTAATACATAATATCAAAAACATAAATAAATAATGATAGAATGAAAATAACCAGTTCCATATAAGAACTGATTCAGTGAGTCATTGGACTGATTCAAACCAAGAGCTCACGTCCCAATCCGCACACTTATACTGCGCCCTAAAAGTATGTAATGTTTTTGTGAAGAAAAAATACATACTTTTGAATGTGTAGCAGAATAGTATGCAAGCTTTTGAAACAAAATACTTTGTTTAGTTGCGTCTTTCACGGACCGTATGCTGTTTAAACTGCGCTGTCAATCATCTTGTCACAGTTCAAATCCACATTTATTACAGGTTTCTTTGAAATACTATGATTTGGGACTCACTAATTCCAATTTCGAAAGCTATTTTAAACGGAGAGTATGTGTGAATTGGGACAAAGCACATGGATTTGTGATTCTTTTGAGCTGATTCATTAAAAGAATCAACTCAGAGTCATTCATTCATTCATTCGTTCATTCATTCATTCGTTCATTCATTCGTGACTTGGACTGCTTCTCTTTTTTGTTTGTTAGGACAATGCACTAGAATATCGGTTGTCTTTATATGATTTTGTGGTACTCTTTACAGAATTAATATTCTTGATTCTCAACCCTGATTGTGAAATTCACATGAAAACATAAACCAAATTGAACAGCTGGAGAAACAACTGACCTGGAAAAGCACTTCATTGAAAAGTCAGACTAATTTCTACTCATTTCTGGTGAGGTCTTAAACGCACCTTGTCTATTCACTATGATTCTTGTTAGCAACAGAAACTTTATCTCGGATCTTAAAGGAAAAACTTTATCTCGGATCTTAAAGGAAAAACTTTATCTCGGATCTTAAAGGAAAAACTTTATCTCGGATCTTAAAGGAAAAACTTTATCTCGGATCTTAAAGGAAAAACTTTATCTCGGATCTTAAAGGAAAAACTTAATCTCGGATCTTAAAGGAAAAACTTAATCTCGGATCTTAAAGGAAAAACTTTATCTCGAATCTTAAAGGAAAAACTTTATCTCGGATCTTAAAGGAACAGCACATACAAGCAATCTTACCCTGAAACACAACAAACCCCTCAGGATGCTTTTCTTTTTAAAAGACGCTTTAAAAATACCAACGCATCTAAACACCTCTATCATTGCTTCTTGCTAAACCTCAATTCTTGTGGATTAGTTTTACAATCTCTTTATGAAATTTGTGAAGTGTCAAAGTGGCGGAGGGACAGAAATCTCTCAAATTTCATCAAAAAAAGATCTTTATTTGTGATCCAAAGATGAACTAAAGTCTTACTGGTTTGGAACGACATGAGGATTAGTAATTTTTTAAAATTTTGTGTGAACTATCCCTTTAAATATATACGACATGCATCATGTTAGTATTTCTTGTACGATATTTTTTTGTTAAATCAATGCTTCAAAACTAGTATAGTGCTGAGCATAACGATTAACCACATCCAAATGTCTACATAATATATCAGTTTGTACTGTGTATATTTATATTGTATATATAAACACACACGCATGCTTGTATACACACACATATGTTGTGTAAACAAACTTTTATTTCGGATGTGATTAATTGAGATTAATCGTTCCCCAACACTAGTCAACATTTAAGAAGTATTTGCATGCATATACTGTATATATAATTTATATTATATATAAAGATAAATATTTTATATATAAATTAGGGCTGTCAAAAGATTAATCGTGATTAATCGCATCCAAAATAAAAGTTTGTGTTTACATAATATATGTGTGTGCACTGTGTATAATTATTTTGTATATATATATAAATACACACACATGCATGTATATATTTAAGAAATATTTGCATGTATATACTGTATATATTTATATATAATTTATATTATATATAAATATAAATATTTTATATATAAAGAAAAAAAAATCTTAAATGTATACATGCATGTGTGTGTATTTATATATACAAAATAATTATACAAAGTGCACACACATATATTATGTAAACACAAACTTTTATTTTGGATGCGATTAATCACGATTAATCTTTTGACAGCCCTAATATATATAAAACATTTTTCTTAAATATATACATGCATGTGTGTGTATTTATATATATATATATATATATATGTGTACAAAATAATTATACACAGTACACACACACATGTTATGTAAACACAAACTTTTATTTCGGATGTGATTAATTGAGATTAATCGTTCCCCAACACTAATCATAAACATTAATTTCAGCAACATTTTTATGAATAATCCTCTCCAGCCAAATAATAAAGTCTGGTTCTAAAAAATTTTAAAAAAGACTTTATTAAGTCAGTTTTCAGGAGTGAGTTTGGCACCGCCGCTTATTTGCAAAGCAAATCAATTCGAGTTTTGTGGGATCTTGAAAGCCTGACCTTTTCGAGCAACTAAAACTGCTTTTCAGCTTCTTGTTTCCCCACTCTCGCTTGAACAAGCACCCAGAAGTTGTCAAACTTTCTTGGCGTGTGAAGGCCGAAGTGGTCACACGAAAGATAAAGAAAGGAAACACAAAAGGCCTGCGGGTGTGAATGGAGGGTGATGGTGAAGGCATGCTAATGAAGCTCTAATACTCACAAACGCAGGCTAACGGGGTTAATTATCATAACAACGGGAGACCGACACGTCGCAGGATTCGGCCAAGACTCGTCCTCAATAACGCTGACGGATCTGAGGTCACTTTAGCTTTGTTTAAATAATTAACCCACCTTTGCTTCACTTTTGTTGAGGAGTGACACCACAATGAGGCGTTCAAACCGGCATTCAGAGACATTACTGTCTTTGCTTTTGTTTGACGTCTGCAGTGGAAAGGCTAAACAGGTTGAAAACAGCGATTCACACACACACACACACACACACACACACACACTGTATGGGACAATATAGTGGGAAACCTCATATGAGCGGCCCAGTGTGGGTCTTGCTTTGTGTTGTGAGGACTTTACAAACGGATCTCTTCATTAAGAGGAGATGAGCAAACAAACTCTACAATCCTGAGACAACAACCCAGCAGAAAAACACACACACATGCTGTGGTTAAAGTTACTTTTAAAATATGTTTTTTGTAAATTGTTCACAGTTAACGACAATGCAGATTCTATCCATCTATCATTAAGCAAAACATCCACCCATAAAACTTTTTTCAAAACTTAAAATCTTTCAAACTTCGTTTCCGTTGTTTCTCCAAGATAAAAATTAGAGTTATATGAATTTATTTGAATTTCAAATGCAGTTTAATTCCTCCAGAACTGCATCTGGTTTTCTACATCAATCTAAATCCAGGAACTGAATTGCAATTTAAACAAAATTCTCATTTTAAATCCTGAATGGCGCACAACCCTGCAGTTTCATTTAAAAACCGCTACACTCTAAAAAATGATGGGTTGTTTCAACCCAACTTTGGGTCAAATATGGACAAACCCAGCCGTTGGGTTAAATTTTTAAATTACATTTTTAACCCAATGTTTGGGTTTGTCCATATTTGACCCACAATTGGGTTAAAACAACCCAGCATTTTTTAGCGTGTAGATTATCGATTACAATGGCACAGAGCACGGTTAAAAAAAAAGCCAAACTATTAACCCAACAACATCTCAAGACACGAAACAGTGAAACATGATGCAACAGGCAAAGACGTCCATCTGACGCATGTGTTCATCAGCCCAGACTGAACCCAGTCCCACCCAGAGAACATATGCATTACTAATTACCAGCATAAAAAACATGATTCTGAAGTACGCCTGACAGATAGCTAGCAACAGAAACACACTCCGTCAAAGCATGGCATGATCTCCTCCAGAGTTTCTCCGAGTCTCGGGGATGAAGAGGGCCAGTTGTAATGGGAACGCCCAACGCTCACACACGCAAACAGCCAAATCCTTCTTTAACACAGCAGCTCTTGATGAATGACTGGGGACAGCGGTTCTGCCAAGACCCAACACTGGCCAGCGCCATGGAAAGGAAAAGAGCAGGTCTTTTGTTGCATTCTAGCGCAAAAACAAAGCGGCTTTGCTTTTCAAGCGCCGTGTATCTCCTCTTTGAAGCCCTCTGACATCCTCATTACCTCTCGTGAAGCAAAATTCATTTGTGTTTGGCCTTGTTAATGTCTGTTCTTCTTGGCTGAACTTCACTCGTCACGCTTTTTTTTTTTCTCTTTGGTAACACTTTACAATAAGGTCTCATTTTGTAAACATAAATCAATGCATTCACAGTAAAACAAAAACGTTGGGTTATTCATATTGGGTCACTATGTTGGGTTATTTTCCAAAAATGTTGGGTCATTTTTAAAATCGTTGGGTAATTTCTAGTAATAACCCGGCTGTTGGGTTAAATACGCATGTTGTGTATTTTGAACTTATGTACACAATCGTTTAGATATTTACATCAAATTCTAGACTCCCCGATATTTAGTTTGTAATTTAAAAATATATTTGCTGAGACATATTTATTGTTTTATACATATAAACAATCTGTATTTGAAAACAAAGTGTCTTTTATTGTCATTTTGTAAACATCAGTTAATGCATTCACAGTAAAAAAAAAACATTGGGTTATTTATATTGGGTCACTATGTTGGGTTATTTTCCAAAAATGTTGGGTCATTTTTTAAATAGTTGGGTAATTTCTAGTAATAACCCAGCAGTTGGGTTAAATACGCATGTTGTGTATTTTGAATTTGTGTACACAATCGTTTAGATATTTGCATCAAATTCTAGACTCCCCAATATTTAGTTTGTAATTTAAAAATATATTTGTTGAGACATATTTATTGTTTTATACAAATAAACAATCTGTATTTGAAAACAAAGTGTCTTTTATTTATTAAAATAATAAACAAAGTGTCTTTTGTTTATTAAAATAATGTCATGAATAAAAATAAATAATTAACTTAACAGTTGGGTTACTTTTAACCCAACTGGGTTTCAACCCAATGCATTGGGTTAAAATAACCAACAGTTGGAAAGGTGCTATACCATAGTTGGGTTACTCGTTGGGCTACTTTTAACCCAGCATTTAAGTGAGTTAGCTAACATAAAATAACAATGAATATTTGTGAAAGCATAACTGTTTTGCTCCTTATTATTTAAAATACTCTCCGTATGTAAAATGCATGAGAGACTCTAAATGAAGTTGCAACACATCATACACAAATATAATCAAACTCAGATTTGGATCAAGCAAGCAAAGTAAGTGTAAAATCTGGCCACTTTCTTCCTCAGTGTAACCACTGTTGTGTGAACGAGCGTCATGCATGATGCCTTCCAGTGAGTGTAATGACCCAACACAGGACTCGTCTATACCTTCAGCTCCCCACAGAGACTCAATATTACTGTTACCATAGTAAATGTAGAGTATGCATCACATTTACACATGCTAGATACCCAGGAATCATATAAACACGGTCACTGCTGCATCTCACTTCAATGCATGAAATATTGAGGCATTGAATTTAACCTGAAATCTTATTTCACCTCAAAATCAAAATATACTTTTATAATTCCCATTATTCTCAATAGATTCTTGTCACTGCGATAGTGTTTTTACTGCATTTCAGCTTAAAAAAAAATGCAGTACAACAAATACTTGTAAACTTCATGAATATTTTAATAAAATATTACTATTATTTCTTGCATTGCAGTAACGAGATGCAAAAACTTATGACTGTAAAATCTACTAACATTTAAATAAAACATCACTGTTTTTTTTTTGCATTGCTGTAACAAGATGTATAAATACTTTACTTTTTAAACTTGTACAATTTATGACAATTTAAATATCACGATTTTTCTTGCATGGCAGTAATGAGAATGACTTTTCATTGCATTACAAAAATGAAGAGTGAAAATATGCATAAAGTTCTTGCAAAACACTTAAAGGGGACCTATTACACCACTTTTTACAAGATATAATATAAGTCTCAGCTGTCCCCAGAATGTGTCTGTGAGGTTTCAGCTCAAAATACCCCACAGATCAATTATTATACCATGTTGTAAATGGCAATTTTTGAGTGGAAGGAAAGACATGCGGTTTTCGTGCATGTCTCTTTAAATGCAAATGAGCTCCTGAGTCCAGAATGGGGCGGAGCCTTTACAGCTCGTACGTCAGATTCTCCGCCAAACACTAAAACATCTGTTTGGTTTTGATTATCATCTCCATCACGGTCACGCTCACGTGAGATTGCAGTTCTTCATTATCATGAAAGTTTATTATCTGCATGCATTTTAAAGCCATATCAGTCTAAACTTCTGATATATAGTTTTCTGAGCGCACACATACGAAATATTAAATTAAACATATTAAACTATGTTCTCTTTCACATCTTATTGCGCTTAAACTGTCAAATAAAACACCAAAAACACACAAAGTTCACATAAATAAAGCCAGTTATGTCTGTGAACGTAAACAGCAGGGAAAGAAATCGCATGTGTATATTAGATCTGTGTATTAAAGTGAAAGCAGCGTAATATACAGAACCTACTGCTATAAATGCTGTTAATATGAATCAAACAACAAAAGAAAACAAAAAAATTCTGCTCTTGACTGAATAACTTTAGTAGCTTTACTAATAATATATTTCTTTCTTGAATGGTGCTTGTTAAATGCTCTAACAAGGAGATAAAACATGGTGGACTGTACAGCTCACTGAGGGGCGGAGCTATGCTAATCCGTCAGCAGTCATGGGCGGAGCCTAAGCATATGTGATGTCACATTGCATAGAATCCGCAAACGGCTTATTCTTAAACACTGCTTATGATTTATGAGGATTAAAAAAGAGGAGTGTGTGGATTTTTATCATTATAGGGTGGTTGTGTACACACACTGCCAACACACGTTCAAACACCACGTAAAAGTGAATTTTGCATAATAGATCCCCTTTAACGGTCCTAAAATAGGACCTTTTTTTGGTCTTTCGTTCTTTCATTATCCATTGATTGCATGAGATTCACAGTTTTACCTTTGAGCACTGCTTGTGATTCTGACACCACACCAATGATCCATTGCTCTGAAACGAGAAGAAACACATATACAAAACATTAGTGAATCAGTTCATTTCAAAGATTCATTTGCACCATCACTCAAAAAAAATGATGCTTGACTAAAAATATTCCAGTTTCAAATGAAGCCACGTTGTTCACTTTTCCAAAAGCATCCGAACAGGCAAACTTTACGGCTCTGCAAACCAAAAGTCTGCTTAAGTTCAATGTCAAGTTCAAAGGATTCTGAACAATGTAATCCACTGGAAATTCCCTGCGAAAGTCTTGGGAAACAACTTATCATTAAAGGACTTAATTTGCCATCCAGTACCGTAGGGTGTTGTGCACTTGATGTCAAGGATAATGGTCAACCAGCTTCAAAGAGTTGAACTGAGACGGTGGATTCTGGAACCAGAGCAAACGCACAACATGTGAATCATCAAGATTGTAATGGAGCGTTAACGTGTGTCTTCAATCAGAGTCATTAAACCAGCGCAGCCTGAACCGTTTTAGCCATCCGACTGGATCTAGTACAGATATGTTAATTGGATCACCTTTATGAAGACTGTAAATCAAACATTATTAACTTCACCTCATAAACTACAGAGGCTTTAAACCAAAACAAATCATCAACATCATTGCAACTTGTCAATAAGCCCAAAAAGATGTTATTTTATAAAAGCAGTAAGAAATCGAGATCATGTTGTGTTGTGAATAATTTAACTCAACCCTAACCTCATCCAAGATGTTCATGTCTTTCTTTCTTCAGTGGAAAAGAAATGAAGGTTTTTGAGGAAAACACTCCAGGATTTTCTCCATATAGTGACTTCAATGGAGTCCAACGGGTCGAAGGTCCAAATGTGAGTTTCAGTGCAGCTTCAAAGTCTCGACACGATCCAGCCGAGGAATAAGAGTCTGATCTAGACAAACCAGCGCACATTTATAACAAAATAAACATTTATATACTTTTAAACCACAAATGCTCGTCTTGCACTAGCTGTGATGCGACACACATTACGTAATCAGGGTGAAAGGTCAGAAAGTTCAAAACTTAAAAATCATCCGACATCGTTGTTTTACCTTTTATTTTTATTTATTTTTGCAAATGGTGTTTGTCTTAGTCTTTGCGCATTTGCTTTGTAAACACTAGATCTGTTCTTACGCCTATGTCACGCTTGACCTTTCAACCTGATTACGTAATGTGTGTCGCATCACAGCTCGTGCAAGACCAGCATTAGTGGTTAAAAGTATATAAATGTTTATTTTGTTATAAATGTGCGCTGGTTTGTCTAGATCAGACTCTTATTCCTCGGCTGGATCGTGTCGAGACTTTGAAGCTGCACTGAAACTCACATTTGGACCTTCGACCCGTTGGACTCCATTGAAGTCACTATATGGAGAAAATCCTGGAGTGTTTTCTTAATTTCTTTTCGACTGAAGAAAGAAAGACATGAATATTTTTGGAGAGTAAATTATCAGGACATTTTAATTCTGAAGTGAACTACTCCTTTAAATGAATCCCAGCTCCACTGATATATCATTCACAGGACATTCAGAGCTTTGGTTGTAATCCTCGGACACCCGACGTGATGTTGACCCAGCTGTTTCTGCTCGTGTGTTTCTGACCTCGGACAGATAATTATAGGTCAGAACTGTTAGGATATTCCTGGACAGTTTAAGCCTTTTGTTTTCAAAGCGCACAGATTTACAGTCAGCATTGCTGGTGGATTCACACTGCCAGATCCACTGTAATCCATCACGCAAACTCATCCACTGGTACGACACATAACATCGTCTTTAAAGATAAACTGTACGTTTACATCAAGTATGCGTTTAGCAGGCGCTTTTATCCGTGCAAAACAATTTGCAACGAGCAGCGAGATCAATCCGTCACACAGACAACAAGAGTGTTTGAAGATGGTGACATTTGAGAAATATACTGTGAGATTCAGTGAATTTACATTCATGTAGGAAACGGGACGAAGAATTGCAATTCAAATTTAAATGTAAGGACGCAGAATTAAAATTAATTAGAAGTTCCAATTTTTTGACTAGAAAAGTAAATATTGTCAGGACAAACTATGGATGGATGGGAAGGGAAGAGAAGAGAAGAGAAGAGAAGAGAAGAGAAGAGAAGAGAAGAGAAGAGAAGAGAAGAGAAGAGAAGAGAAGAGAAGAGAAGAGAAGAGAAGAGAAGAGAAGAGAAGAGAAGAGAAGAGAAGAGAAGAGAAGAGAAGAGAACGTCATCATACCTTTCCAGTTTAATGTTGTACGAAAGCAGGGTTTTCAATCGGATATGAATAAAGACCCAATTTATACTGTGAACAATTAGTGTCTATATGAAAA
This sequence comes from Gila robusta, assembly GCA_030770095.1. NCBI lineage: Eukaryota > Metazoa > Chordata > Actinopteri > Cypriniformes > Leuciscidae > Gila > Gila robusta. The sequence continues at coordinate 96,341 of JAVALU010000475.1, forward strand.
TATTTAGTTTATTATAAGTTAATTATTAAAAAAAAAATTCTACTCATTATAGCACTGTAACCTACTCTGTTTATTTATTCATTGTTTTAATCTTTAAATAAATGTTAATCTATATATTAATTCATTTTAATCTAATGTTTATTTTATTTTATTTTATTTTATTATTTAAATTTCTTTTTTTTTCTCTAACCATTTCCATTGACTCCTTGAACTATTTTGAAATATTTTGAAACCCTAATAACTTTTGATATATAAAAACAAAACAAAAAGATCAGGTTTGTGTCCATCAACTTCCAAATAAAGTATTTAATTCATAAAATTTGTATATACAAAGATGACATGATTATTTAATATATAGGATTAATCGCATCCAACATAAAAGTTTGTGTTTACATAATATATGTGTGTATACCATGTATAATTATTTTGTATAAATAAATACACACACACGTATATATTTAAGAAAAATGTTTTATTTATATATAAAATATTTATATATAATATAAATATATATACAGTATATACATGCAAAAATTTTGTGAAATACAGTGTGTATTTATATATACAAAATAATTATACACAGTACACACACACATATATATTTTGTAAACACAAACTTTTATTTTGGATGTGATTAATCGTTGCCCGGCACTACTTTTTTCATATTCTAAATTCTTTCAAAAAAATTATAGTCATATAACTTAATTCTAAAAGCATTTGTATACCATTAAAAATAGCAAAAGAAAATTGAGATGAGACATTTGTGTCAGTATTGGGCAATGTGCTGGTAAATCAGCAAACTGACGTCCTTATCAAGCAAAACATCCACAGATCCACATTCCAGAGATAGACCGGCTATAAAGTGGAAATCAGTGTAGACATGAAGGTTTGAAGATTGACATTGACTCTCGGGTGTTTAAAGAGACATTATTTCTCAGTTACACACCCAGCATTCAAACAGGACAAAGATCAGAGCATTTCAGAAACACCAGTTTCACTCAATCTGTGGTGATCGATAAACAGAACAACTTTAAAAACATTAGAGTTTAAGTGGATGTTTCCTGAGCGTGTGATGGATGGATGGATGGAGCACAAGACTCCATTCATGTCTTTACTGATGTAAAACCTCACACACACACACTCACACTCAAGCTGCTGCCGCGGTTTGTTTCATATCAAAGGCTCTTAACAAGGAAACACGGCAAAACTTCTTTCCAATGTTTGTCTTTCCTCTGGATCAGAACGCGTGTCCCTCGGGCTCGGCACATTAAGAGAAACAGAGGGAACGAAGGGCTTAATTTAAAAGGTAATAATTTTTACGACGTCAGACGCGCTAGCTGGACCTGTGTGACACACCTTTGGCTTCATACACACACGCATAAATAATCCCACTTTCCAAACGCTGGCGAAACAGAGTCGCTCTTTCAGCAGATTTACAGCCGGGTGTTTCCCTCGCCTGTGATGGAATCACTGATACTCAAACACACATTAATACTGCGCTATTTACACGTCACATAGGACAATAAAAACTCTAAAAATGTTTCATTTCACTGGACATTAAACCGTGTTTTGATGACCTGTACTGCCACACTGTTATTTGGGACATAAACTTTCTGAGTGTCAAAAGCAGCTTGAAAAAACAAGTGAGACAGAAAACAATAGAGTTCAAAACCAGTTAGTAGCCTATTCTTTACTATATTACAAGATTATACATTACAAATTATATTATCATCTGCCGATGGATGGATGGATAGATACGGATAGAACAATAGAATGATGGATGGATAGATACTGATAAAACGATGGATTGATGGATAGATACTGATAAAACAATGGATTGATGGATAGATACTGATAAAACAATGGATTGATGGATAGATACTGATAAAACGATGGATTGATGGATAGATACTGATAAAACGATGGATTGATGGATAGATACTGATAAAACAATGAATGGATGGATAGATACTGATAAAACGATGGATTGATGGATAGATACTGATAAAACAATGGATTGATGGATAGATACTGATAAAACGATGAATGGATGGATAGATACTGATAAAACGATGGATTGATGGATAGATACTGATAAAACAATAGAATGATGGATGGATAGATACTGATAAAACGATGGATTGATGGATAGATACTGATAAAACAATGGATTGATGGATAGATACTGATAAAACAATGGATTGATGGATAGATACTGATAAAACGATGGATTGATGGATAGATACTGATAAAACGATGAATGGATGGATAGATACTGATAAAACGATGGATTGATGGATAGATACTGATAAAACAATGGATTGATGGATAGATACTGATAAAACGATGAATGGATGGATAGATACTGATAAAACGATGGATTGATGGATAGATACTGATAAAACAATGGATTGATGGATAGATACAGATAAAACAATGAATTGATGGATAGATACTGATAAAACGATGGATTGATGGATAGATACTGATAAAACGATGAATGGATGGATAGATACTGATAAAACAATGGATGGATGGATAGATACTGATAAAACAATGGATTGATGGATAGATACGGATAAAACAATGGATTGATGGATAGATACTGATAAAACAATGGATTGATGGATAGATACTGATAAAACGATGAATGGATGGATAGATACTGATAAAACAATGGATGGATGGATAGATACTGATAAAACAATGGATTGATGGATAGATACGGATAAAACAATGGATTGATGGATAGATACTGATAAAACGATGGATTGATGGATAGATACGGATAAAACGATGAATGGATGGATAGATACGGATAAAACGATGAATGGATGGATAGATACTGATAAAACAATGGATTGATGGATAGATACTGATAAAACAATGGATTGATGGATAGATACTGATAAAACGATGAATGGATGGATAGATACTGATAAAACAATGGATTGATGGATAGATACGGATAAAACAATGGATTGATGGATAGATACGGATAAAACGATGAATGGATGGATAGATACTGATAAAACGATGGATTGATGGATAGATACTGATAAAACAATGGTTTGATGGATACGGATAAAACGATGAATGGATGGATAGATACTGATAAAACAATGGATGGATGGATGGATACTGATAAAACAATGGATTGATGGATAGATACGGATAAAACAATGAATGGATGGATAGATACTGATAAAACAATGGATTAATGGATAGATACTGATAAAACGATGAATGGATGGATAGATAATGATAAAACAATGGATGGATGGATAGATACTGATAAAACGATGGATGGATGAATAGATAATGATAAAACAATGGATGGATGGATAGATACTGATAAAACGATGGATGGATGAATAGATAATGATAAAACAATGGATGGATGGATGGATGAATAGATAATGATAAAACAATGGATGGATGGATGGATGGATGGATACTGATTAAACGATGGATGAATGGATGGATGAATAGATAATGATAAAACACTGGATGGATGGATGGATGGATGGATGGATGGATGGATACTGATAAAACGATGGATGGATGGATGGATGGATGAATAGATAATGATAAAACGATGGATGGATGGATGATGAATGGATACAGATAAAACAATGGATGGATGGATGGATAGATACTGATAAAACGATGGATGGATGAATAGTTAATGATAAAACGATGGATGGATGGATGGATGGATACAGATAAAACAATGAATGGATGGATGGATGGATACAGATAAAACAATGGATGGATGGATGGATACAGATAAAACAATGGATGGATGGATGGATACTGATAAAACAATGAATGGATGGATGGATAGATACTGATAAAACGATGGATGGATGATGATACGATGATGAGATGATGGATAAAACAATGAATGGATGGATGGATGGATACAGATAAAACAATGGATGGATGGATGGATACAGATAAAACAATGGATGGATGGATGGATGGATACTGATAAAACAATGAATGGATGGATACAGATAAAACAATGGATGGATGGATGGATGGATACTGATAAAACAATGAATGGGATTGGATACTAGATAAAACAATGGATGGATGGATGGATGGATACAGAATAAAACAATGGATGGATGGATGGATGGATGGATGGATACTGATAAAACGATGAATGGATGGATGGATGGATGGATATTGATAAAACGAGGTGATGGATGGATGGATGGATATGATAAAACGATGGATGGATGGATGGATATTGATAAAACGATGGATGGATGGATGGATGGATACTGATAAAACGATGGATGGATGGATGGATGGATATTGATAAAACGATGGATGGATGGATGGATGGATGGATGGATATTGATAAAACGATGGATGGATGGATGGATGGATGATGGATGGATGGATATTGATAAAACGATGGATGGATGAATGGATGGATGGATATTGATAAAACGATGGATGGATGAATGGATGGATGGATACAGATAAAACAATGGATGGATGGATGGATACTGATAAAACAATGAATGGATGGATACAGATAAAACAATGGATGGATGGATGGATGGATACAGATAAAACAATGGATGGATGGATACTGATAAAAACGATGAATGGATGGATGGATGGATGGATATTGATAAAACGATGGATGGATGGATGGATATTGATAAAACGATGGATGGATGGATGATGGATGGATGGATATTGATAAAACGATGGATGGATGGATGGATGGATACTGATAAAACAATGGATGGATGGATGGATGGATATTGATAAAACGATGGATGGATGGATGGATGGATGAGATGGATGGATGGATGGATATTGATAAAACGATGGATGGATGGATGGATGGATGGATATTGATAAAACGATGGATGGATGAATGGATGGATGGATATTGATAAAACGATGGATGGATGGATGGATGGATGGATGGATATTGATAAAACGATGGATGATGGATGGATGGATATTGATAAAACGATGGATGGATGGATGGATGTATTTTCAGTGTGAGCTCAGACTCTCTGGACTCTCATCATGTCTTCTTCACACTTCCTCACTGAATCCTTTATTAACTCCTGAAGAAGGAAGACTGATCGACTGTCAGCAGCAGTTGCACAGGGTCTGTGTGTGTGTGTGTGTGTGTGTGTGTGTGTGTGTTGTGTGGTGTGTGTGTGTGTGTGTGTGTGTGGTGTGTGGTGTGGAGTGTGACACTGGCATTTGGTCACCAGGCGAGTACGGAAGGGGGGCTGCATGTTTTTGCAGCTGACCAGACCTCCCATTTTCACATGAAAGACCTGTGAACACACACACACACACACACACACACACACACACGGCCTCTGGACACTCTTTATGGAGCACCAACAACAATCGCTTTCTATTCCTGGAGCTTCACCAGTCCTTCATCAAACTCAGCCTGTCAAGCACTTCCTCAGGAGACAGAAAGCCCAGAGACTCAGAGATTCACCAGCGCCTCCTCTGTCTTCTGATCTAAACACACATGTTCCCCTGCAATCATTACAGCGATAGTTCACCCCACAAATTAAAATTAGCCCATGATTTTAGCCCTCAACTCAAAATTAGCCCTCAAAATTAGCCCTCAACTCATCCTAGGTGTATATGACATTCTTCTTTCAGACGAATACAATCAGAGTTATATTAAAAAATGTCCTGGCTCTTCCAAGCTTTATAATGGCAGTGAAAAGTCCATAAAAGCACATCTATCCATCATAAAAGTGCATCTATCCATCATAAAAGTGCATCTATCCATCATAAATGTGCATCTATCCATCATAAAAGTGCATCTATCCATCATAAAAGTGCATCTATCCATCATAAATGTGCATCTATCCATCATAAATGTGCATCTATCCTTGATAAAAGTGCATCTATCCATCATAAATGTGCATCTATCCATCATAAATGTGCATCTATCCATCATAAATGTGCATCTATCCTTGATAAAAGTGCATCTGTCCATCATAAAAGTGCATCTATCCATCATAAATGTGCATCTATCCATCATAAAAGCGCATCTATCCATCATAAAAGTGCATCTATCCTTGATAAAAGTGCATCTGTCCATCATAAATATGCATCTATCCTTGATAAAAGTGCATCTGTCCATCATAAAAGTGCATCTATCCTTGATAAAAGTGCATCTGTCCATCATAAAAAGTGCATCTATCCTTGATAAAAGTGCATCTATCCATCATAAAAGTGCATCTTTCCATCATAAAAGTGCATCTTTCCATCATAAAAGTGCATCTGTTGTGATGGATAGATGCACACTTTTATGGACTTAAAAAAAATAAACAGCCATTCACTGCCATTATAAAGCTTGGAAGAGCCAGGACATTTTTTAATATAACTCTGATTGTATTCGTCTAAAAGAGAAGAATGTCATATACACCTAGGATGACCTGAGGGAAAGAACATTTTCATTTTAGGATGAACTATCCCTTTAAGAAAGATGTTCCCCTCGATACATTAACGGCTGCAGTTCTGCTTCATCTCCGCCAAACAGCTCGACATTTCATTCAAGAACATCATAAACCGTCACGAGCACGGTATGGATGTCAGCTTGTTTGATTGCATGGCAAGTTTCAGGAGTTTCAAGAGTCCCTTCAGTTCAACACAACGAGGGAAGCTTAGCAGGAAAAGAGCCTTTCGCTGAGACCGGAGGAAACTAATACGCTCTAGATCATGACCTCTGACAAAAAACAACCGCAAAAGAGCATCACAAACCCTTCACTTGGGAATCATCTGTTTCACTGCAGCAGAAATAATCATCAATATCAGCCAAAATGCATCAAAATCCCATATAATTCCTTTAGGTAATCACAGTTAAGTTATTAAACTTATAATGCACCAAAAAAAAACTAATGATTTTCAGTAATAATTTATAGATTTTGAGCAGAAGTATATCATCTGCTATTAAAAACATCATATATTCTGGCTAAATAGATGCACAATTCTGAATAGACAACTTAACAAAATAAAATATAATTTACAAAAGGTTCTATTAAAATGTTAATTGCTAAAAATATTTAATTAGGCCTAATTACAATAATGTTTTTATTGGGTTGAGTGAATAATTCAATGACTCACACATAAAGACTTGTTTCATTACTGGATGAATCAGCGTTTTTGAACGAATCTCTTGAATGAATGAACGGTCACTTGTCGCCACCTACTGGTGTAACAGCGTAATTGATACAATCTTTATTTGAAGCTTTAATTTACTTTCAAAAAGATGATTTAATATATTTTTATCCCAGTAGACTGTAGTTGTCATATGAATAAGATTGCATGGGTGTTTGAATTGAGATTGCGATCTTTTCTGTGCTGCTTTAATATAAATATACATTATGAATTTGGGATGGAAAAGAGCTCAATTATCATAAAACTCTAAATATGCTTTAGTTCCCTCATGAAAAATATGAGCTTGACCCTTTGAAGTTCATTCCTCACAATGTTCCACACTTCGTTTAGTGCTTTTTCTCTTCTGAAATATATATTTATATATGTTAATTAGTTGTTAAAGCAATAAAAAAAACACAAGACTGTTAATAATTATAGATGGACCGATAAAGCAGATTAAATTGCCTAAAATTCCATTTTAACTGAAAATGTACTAAGTTTCTGTTTCTGATTTTTGTGAATTTAGAGTAAAATTTATGCAAAATAAGTGTTCATTTCATTTTCTGTCATTAAATAGTTTTAATAGTAATATTTCTAGGTCCACTAAAGAGTGACAGACAATATTATCGTCATCAGCGAGTCAGGTTCACAATCTATAGCTATGCGTTTTGT
>JAVALU010000476.1:0-18243 GCA_030770095.1 Gila robusta
TCTGAAATCAATGCCCTATTTGAATGACAAAATGTCTTATTGTGAAGCATTGACGCCTGCTGACCGGCAACGATATATTGCTAAATTAACTGCAATAGGGTACGATTGCCCATATTTAATTAAAAACTGGGTCAATGACCCGACCAAATGGCCGGAGGTTTCGTTTCCAGACATATTTTGCTATCTGGTTGAATCTCCAGATAAGAGACATCGCGGTAGCTGTAGCGGTAACATTAGCCTATAACTCAATCATATGTTGCATACTATAACTCCATAAAACCTTGTCACTTACCAATTGTACATATGCTTCACTCCAAACTATTCATCCTTTTGTAAAACGGTGATCAGTAGTACGAAGTTGCCGAGGGACTGTGCTGACAGTTATCCTAACTCACAGACTGCAGTCTGTATTGAGTGTAGACCGTAGCGATTGGCCTATCAAGCAGCCTTCAGCTGATAACGCTAATGTGAATGAGACATCCCTTATGAAAAACAACTAAAGGAATCTTGTAGTATTTTAGGACAAAATACTATAGTAATCCTATAGGAATATACTATAGAAGTACTATAGAGGTATTACACTACTATTTATTGCTTGTAGCCATTTTGTCCTCCTTTCCGGTTCTGTGTGTTTATTAGGAAGGATGTAGAACTTCAATTCATAATTTGTTTGTTTATTGGCGGTACAGAAAACGACACAGCACCTCTTCGGCATGATTGTCGCGTGTATTTCAATGAGCGCAAAGGCAATGTTTTCCCCCACGGGCTAAATTCACATCACGTGACGGGGCGTTCCCGGGGGCGTTCCCAGACCAACCGACTGTATCTATGGCCTACAGCAGGGGTAGTTAAGCAGTATTTTAATTAAAGATAATTACATGTACTAAAGTGCTGCTAACATTTACAGTGTATGTATAGTATATCAAAGGTATAAACTTAATCACTTCTTTATGCCATTCTCCACCATCTGAACTCTTGGAATTCAAATAAATGTAACAAAAGCATAATGAATGCACACAATTTTGAAAGCATATTCCAATATTTAATGTCAAACTGTTTAAGGACAAATGTAGTACCAAAACTACTGCACAACTGTACCAATATCAGTTAATTATATAAAAAATAGCCAGATACAGAGGAAATCTATTACAGTTACACATACAGTAACGTTAAAAAAAATCGCTATATGATGAAGTAATAATATTTCTTAAAAAACCAAGAGATGAGATTCAACTTTGTTATATGAAAATATATTTGTTTATTCCTCCATTTACAAAAATGCAAAAACTTAAGCACAACATTTTACATTCTCAACAGTTTTATATCCTTGTGATTATTGTTCACTTTTATTCAATTAAACTAAATGAAAGGAAACTTAAAATAGTTAATGATTATAAATGTCAGCAAGAAAATGCTTCTATAAAATACATTCACGGGTATATTACATTTACATTAACCAGGCAGTGATATAATGATACCATAGATGCAGTTATGGTGGATATTTACTATAGTAACCACTGTAATAAAAGGTTTAATGAAGCTAAATGCCAGACATTAAGTCCATCTACATGTAAAGGTAACAAACTCACAGAATAATGTTCAGTTGTCAAGTGTGTCATTTATGTAATACTCTTTCAGCACCAAACAGAATTCCATAAATATTGATTGTTTTCAAAAGGTTTTCCTGAACACTCTCACTATCTTCAATTGTTCGGACAAACACCTGCTATATACACTTGCAGAAATATACATTTGACTTCATCATGAAGTCGCTGCATGACTAGAACTAATGGATATCAATGAATATGTCCTTTACCAAAACTCCTGATGGGCACTGACGCTTATTTAATAAAGGCATTAGGCAGACATTAAGTACACATCCTATGCATGCCCAAACAACACCACCCAAAGACAGTAATGAAGTGGACTCCACCAGGAGGTTCAGGAGACAGCGAAGACCAAGGAAGACATGGAGACAGATGTTTCACGAACACCTGAAGAATGTCAGTGTCCCATGGGAAGATGTGGAGGACTTGGCCACGGATCGAATACGTTGGAGGACACTTGTTGCCCAATGTGCCCAGAACAGGACTTGATGATGATGTTGAGAGTTTATCCATAGCTGTGGGATATTTTTCTGTAAAGAGTGTTGCATAATTAAATGTTAAATGCATTCATGTAATAAGTTTACTGATATGTGGGCATGATTAGAAGTGTGTCTTTAATGGCAAGCAATAATCATATGAATTTGTTTAAAAATAACACGATTTACATGCAAACGGGACAGTTATCAGCAGTGTAACTGATCTGATCATGACAAAATAATCGAGTATCTGATGTCATGTGACAAGAAGTCAGATTAGCTTTTCCACTCTTGCAAACAGAGGAACCCAGCGGGCACCTTGACGTCAATTTAACATCAATATGACATCAAACATTATGTCAAAATGACGTCACGAAATAGGTCAAAAATGAAAGTCATATTGACGTCAAAGTGTCGATGTCAATTTGATGTCAAGATTTTGACCTCTGCTGATGTGATTAATTGAGTGATGATTGGCCAATATTGAAGACACCTGATGTTAACAAGCAGAATCACTGAAGGAGAAAATCACAATTTCAAGCCACCATTTTGGTGATCAATGTTTGCTTTAGTTGGGCTCTTGACCCTAAAGTTTTTAACTTTAGAGTTTGTTTGGCTGCTGAAACTGAGTGGTGATCAGCCAGATGAACAAAGAGTAAAGGTGATCTGATGGTGTTGGTTATGTTTTAACATAATCATCATTTGACCTGAGTCACTGAACTCATTTAGAGTCTAATCTCTGATTTGTATTGGTAATTACAGCATCATGGTATTCTTCAGCATATAATCCTGAATTTTTAATTTAATCCAAAGGATTTCCTAAAAGTTGTTCTGATATAACAAATATGTGTTTTAGGCACACACAGACATCTAGAATCAGTGTATGAATCTCAACAATGGTGACAAACAGAATATTCAATTAGGAAAAGAAAAATTACTAAAACAAATCAGATCATAATTTATTCATACCGCAAAGCATGATGGGAGCCATTTATGACTTTTGATTGGTGGCACCCAGAATGCACTGCAACTTATTATTGTCACCCTTGTTGAGATTCACAGGCTGATTATTGATGTCAGTGTGTCTAAATAAAAAAAAAATTTTAAGTCTTCTGATCAGAACAGCTTTTAATAAATGTTTTGGATTATATTGAAAATGCTTATAATTGTTTGCTATAGGATCACAGTGCAAGGTGAAGACACCCTATATGACTTGAGTGTTTTAGGCCAAGTGATAATTTTGTCAAAACATAACCAACACCACCTGATCAACTTTTCTCAATGTTCATCTGGCAGTGACATTTACATCAGCCAAACAAAATTGAAATATTAATAGTTTAGGGGTCAAGAGCCAAACTAAAGCAAACACTGATCACCAAAATGGTGGCTTAAATTTTTTAATTTCTCCTTTGGTGATTCTGCTTGTTAACATCAGGTGTCTTCAATAATCACATCAGCAGAGGTCAAAATCTTGACATCAAATTGACATTGACACTTGACGTCAATATGACTTTCTTTTTTGACCTATTTCGTGACATCATTTTGACATAATAGGCTTGTTTGAGATGCGCCTTGCCTCGCCTGAAATGTAGTCGAGAGTAGGCGGCTGCAGTGAGAGGAGGAGTGAAAAAAGCGCAGGCAGGCCGGACAGTTCTCTCTTCTCGCAGTGGATCTGACACCTGCGAGATCAATGATGGATATCGCGGGATTCACGGGATTCACGCTCGTGCACAGTGTTGCTAATAAACTGGATGTAATTTAAGTTCTGTTGCTTTTATATGAAAATAAATCAAATGAACAAGACACCCAAAGTACTTGTTATTTAATTACATTCCAAATAAGTGTTTATCAATCATTTTTTATGTCATCTTTAATACAGACATAGGCTATGTGTTTTTTTGGTGTGTGTGTTTTTTTAAATAATAAAATGACATTGCATAACCCATAGAGATCACACTGTCCGAGAGTTTGGGAATATTCACACATAACATATACACATAAAACATGATATCCGAGTTTTAAAATCAAACATTTTAAAAGAGAACAATACATCATGGTTGTTTAAACCAATCAACAGTTTAAGCTGTGACGTCAGCAAGTCTTTTCCCATCATGCTTTTGATCAGCGCAGTCGGTGTAGAGCAACTGCGCGCGACTGCAGAATCCGACACGTGCGCCTTGCGCTCGCGAGAGCTTTTTGACACACGTCAGCATGACATCAGAGCAAGGCGGACCGCACTCGGACACATTTCTAACCGGCATACATTACGCGCTGATCACCGGTGATCGGTTCTGCGCAGATTTTGCTCATCTCAAACAAGCCTAATGTTTGATGTTATATTGATGTTAAATTGATGTCAAGGTGCCCGCTGGGAAGGTCGAGGTGTGGAGAGACATCATGTATCATTGGAACATGAACAGACATGGTCCAATTTGTAATAATTTTAAATAATACAATGCAATTAATATAAACTTTCTGACAGTGTGTGGGGCATCCGACTACTTTCCAAGAAGAGGCGCAACTGATTTGCAAATATCGCGATAAATATGTACAGGAATTGAGGCAGTAGCCAATGACAGCAGTAGGAGTAAAAGCTGCAGGATTATGTACGAGTATACAAATATGTACGAGCATCCTATGAATTTAAGAACTTGTTAAATCTTGTGAATTATTAAGACTTAGAGACTATGTTTGTACTGATTGGGCTATGGGTTTTGTAAGAAAAGGTTTAAGAAACAACAAATGCTTGATAAAATGTTTGATTACGGTTATACCAACACATACCATTGTGAATATTTGCCTTTGGAGCTTTTCGTCGTCTCTGTTTACTTCTCCTCAAACAATAATGAGCTGACTGAGTCCGAAAGGCCCTTTTCTGTGACTTTTCCTAAATAATCTATCTAAACATGCACAAAAAAACTGGGCTTGATTTGGTTGTTCTAAAGGTGTGTAAAAAAAATTTTAAGGTGTTCGGGGTCAAAATTACCCCACATTGAAAATGACATTTTTTCATTTTGTTTGTCAAAAAAATAAAAGTAAATCCATTATAAATCTGAAAATGTATACATATAAACCAAGGACTGGTCCTAGAGCATAAGTAAAAAGTGGAACGAACTTTCCATCTCATACACACACACAAACAAACACACAAATGTATGTGACTGCAACAGAGAGCATTTTTATAGAAATTGGCAAATAAAATTAACAAAACAGGCATAAATCTAAAAAAAATTACATTTAAATCAAGGTCTGGTCCTAGAGCATAAAGACAAAGTGGAACGAACTTTCTATCTCATACACACACAAACACAAACACACACATGTATGTGACTGCAACAGAGAGCATTTTTATAGAAATTGGCAAAAAAATCTAAATTCAACTAAACTGGCAAAAATCTGAAAAAATGTCACAAATGCAACATGGAACAAACATGTTCCCTCACTCACTCACTCACACACACACACACACACACACACATACACACAGAGAGAGAGAAAGAGAGGGAAAATGTGACTTGTAATTTTTCTGCAAATGTATGTATAATAATTTATTATTAATTTAATGTATAATAATCTAGACTGGATTACTGTAACGCTCTTCTCATCGGGATCCCCAACAAGAGTCTGCAAAAGCTGCAGTACGTCCAGAACAGCGCTGCTAGGATCCTGATGAGAGTGCGAAAGTATGAACACATCACTCCCATCCTCCACACACTTCACTGGCTTCCCGTGTCTGCTAGGATCGAATATAAGGTTTCACTTCTCACTCACCAATGCATCTATGGAAATGCACCCCCCTACCTGAAAGAACTACTTACCCCTGTTTCTACAGCACGATCCCTCCGATCACAAAACTCAAACCGCCTCTTAATACCAAAAACTAAACTCTGCACAATGGGCGATCGTGCTTTTTGCTCTGCCGCTCCCCGGATTTGGAATGCCCTCCCGGACCATCTAAGGTCACCACAGACCATCGAGACTTTTAAAAAGGGACTAAAGACATTAGGCTACTTTTTAGCAGATATTATGAATTTTAAAAATGTCTAGATATTGTTCTTAGGATCAGACCTGTAGCACTTTGAGTTTTTTTTTCTTAAAATGTAAAGTGCTTTTACAAATAAAATGTATTATTATTATTATTATTATTATTATTATTATTAATTTGCAAAAGCAGATAATTAAAAATATATCAGACAACGACAACAAATTCTAACTGACAAAAATAGTTTTTTTATGTATTTCAGAATGTTTAAATATATATATTCACAAAATATATATCATAAAGTTGTGAGAAGTTGAAGCATCAAGAAAAATTAAGTGAAAAAGTCCTATATGGTCCTATATGGACATCTATTGGAAATATGTGGTCATTGCACCTTCTCGCTTTAAATATAATTTCTAAAGTTTTTCCACAAACCTGCAGATGGCAGTATTCTATCCCTAACACATAGAGCAATGTCCAAAAACAATTTAAATTTAATTAAGATCGTCATTTAAGTGATTTTTTCTTTAAAAAATAATTTTTCATGAGCCACTTTATGGCCTAGTTAAGTAATTGTGCAGTAAATAGGTAAAAAATTTCAAAATTTCCACAAAAACATAGCATAAATGTATAGTTGAGAAGTAAATAAAAAAAATGATATATAGTTTTCCATATAAAAAATGTATATTTCCTTATGCAATCTCTCTTTAAAAGTTTGAAGAGAACATCTTAAGCTTTATCCTTTTTTAATATCGACAAACAGAAAAGACATTATAACAAACATTATTTGGACACTGTATTTACGACTACTTACCAACATCTGGCACACGTGACCTGGATGCCAAATATCTCGATGAGTTCGGAATTAGACTTCTTCAGCGCTATTTCCTACTGATAAAATCTGCGTCTGTTATTGACATAGGGTTATTGACGCCACAGGTTTTCCACTGAAAGCAATGGAGTTCCTAATGCTTCATAGAGTGACGCCAAGGGGCGCCTTTGGCGTCTGCTATGACGCCTCGGGCGTTTGACCATGCTTCAGTTGTTGAAGATGTATAGTTTTTAAACCTTTTGAGGACCATTTGAGCAGAAAAAAGTTCAAAAGGTCCGATATGGACTACTGTCTGGAGGACTTAACATCAGAAAAAGTCTATAAGGATATATAGTTTTTAAACCTTTTGAGGACCCTTTGACCAGAAAAAAGTTCAGAAGGTCCGATATGGACTACTGTCTGGCGGACTTAACATCAGAAAGAGTCTATAAGGATATATAGTTTTTAAACCTTTTGAGGACACTTTGAACAGAAAAAAGTTCAAAAGGTCCGATATGAACTACTGTCTGGCGGACTTATCAGAAAGAGTCTATAAGGATTTTTTAAAACCTTTTGAGGACCCTTTGACCAGAAAAAAGTTCAGAAGGTCCAATATGGACTACTGTCTGGCGGACTTGACAACATCATCAGAAAGGCATGTAGGCGTGTGTGACACATGTATAAATCATTTTGAAAATTGAATAGAAATAAAGTTTATATTTATGAATGTAAGCATGTGTAGCCTACTCATTTCATATGAAAAGAAAGAGACAGAAAAGAGAGAAGCTAGAATCAGTGAACGTACATCGATACTGACTAAATTAGCAGGGTTTGGGATTAATTAAAATCATGTCAGTTTAAGAGCACGACATAGGCTACCTTAAAAATGTTATTAGTTTTATTATAAAACGAATACAATTTTATTACATACTGAATTGGTCGATGTTTCCCGGAGTCTTTTTTTTATGTTGGCTTGAGAAAGCCAGCATATATTAAACGTTCTTATTATTTCTTATTATTATTATTAGAAATTGACTCCGCCTAGAACTTTAATGCTTCACCAAATTCAGCTCTGACCTTCAGTCTGGTCAGACTCGCTTTTATCTTTTCTAACTGGTCAGATTTACTGTCCCAAAAAAATCCCATTGATTTGCGTTACCTGAGCAATGAAGGCCGTAATACTTAACGCTGTCCACTAGAGTGGGCGACAGGATAATAAGACTTTTCAACTCACTTTCCCTGTTTGCATCAGTTAAAATAAATGCATGAATTTCATTCATAAATAGGCCATATCTGTGTATGAGAACAAGCTTTACACTTCAAGCTGTACAACTAATTAAAACTTGAACCCTACTTCAAAGTTTGCCACTCTCTGGTTTATTTTAATATATTTTAATATATTGTTATTCACACTGCATTTATTGCATTTAATGTTCGTCCATCTGGAACTTTTATTTGTATTATTTTATTAGCATTATTCTGGGCAATTCAACAGCAGATTGCATTGCAATCTATTCAATGCAAATCGGAATAAGTTAGATATAGTATGGGATTTCAATGCGAAAGCACGTGTTATTTTATGTATTTTCTTTTTTCTTGTACAGAGGAATAAGTAAGACTTATACAATGAAATGAAACTATATAAATGTTATCCCTTCTATGCATTACGGAATGAGTTAGTTCTTGAATGCATTGCAATGCAAAAAAGGGCATATTGAATGCATAACTCTTTATACTTCAGTGCACAACGCTTGATCAATAAACCTTACAAACCTTACAAAACCAAACAATGCATTGCCCATCTCTTTAATGCTCTCAAAATGAGTTAGTTCTTGAATGCATTGCAATGCAACAAAGTGCATATTGCTCTATGTTATTCTTCAATGCACAATGCTTGATCGTATGTGCAATGCATTGCATTAGTAGATTGCATTGCAGATTGGATTGCCCAAACCTCTTTAATGCACTACGGAATGAGTTAGTTACTGAATGCATTGCAATGAAAAAAAGTGAATATCGCTTATGTTATTCTAACGATTTGTCATATGTGCAATGCAACAGCAGTTTTTTAAGCGTTAGTTTTTTCATTGCACAAAGGAACAAGTTAGTCCTTTAATGCAATGGAATGAAACAACAAAACGTTATTAAAACAGCAGATTGCATTGCCCATCTCTTTAATGCACTACAAACTGAGTTAGTTCTTTTATTTGCAATGCAAAAAAGTGCATATTGCTTATATGTTATTCTTCAATGCACAATGCTTGATCGTGTGTAATGCATTGCATTAGCAGATTGCATTGCAATCTCTTCAATGATGCACTTCGGAATGAGTTAGTTCTTGAATGCATTGCAATGGGAAAAAGTGCATATTGCTTTATATATGTTATTCTTCTTTGCACAACGCTTTATCATATGTGCGTATGTGCAATGCAGATTGCATTGCAATCTCTTCAATGATGCACTTCGGAATGAGTTAGCTCTTGAATGCATTGCAATGCAACAAAGTGCATATTGCTTATATGTTTTTCTGCAATGCAAAATGCTTGATCGTGTGTGCAATGCATTGCAACAGCAGATTAGTTAGTTTTTTAGATAATGGTTCTTTTTTTCATTGTAAAAAAAGTTAGTTCTTTTATGCAATGAATGAAACAACAAAAATGTTATTAAAACGGCATATTGCATTGCCCATCTCTTTAATGCACTACAAAATGAATTAGTTCTTGAAGGCATTGCATTGCAACAAAGTGCATATTGCTCATATGTTATTCTTCAATGCCCAATGCTTGATCGTATGTGCAATGTATTGCATTAGCAGATTGCATTGCACTCTATTCAATGCACTTCGGAATGAGTTAGTTCTTGAATGCATTGCAATGCAACAAAGTGCATTTTACTTAATGTTATTCTTCCATGCAAAACGCTTGTGCAATGCAATGCAACAGCACGCTGCATTGCACATCTCTTCGTTGTGCAAAGGAAAGAGTTAGTTATTGCATGCATTGGAAAGCGACAGCTCTGTGATGTTTTCACATATATTGCTTATATGTTATTCTTCTCTGCACAACGCTTTATCATATGTGCAATGCAACAGCAGTTTTTTAAGCGTTAGTATTTTCAATGCACAAAGGAATAAGTTAGTCATTTTATGCAATGGAATGAAACAACAAAAATGTTATTAGCATTGCCCATCTCTTTAATGCACAACAAACTGTTAGTTCTTGAATGCATTGCAATGCAACAAAGTGCAAATTGCTTCTATGTTATTCTGCAATGCACAATGCTTGATCGTATATGTGCAATCGCATTGCACATATCTTCAATCCACTACGGAATGAGTTAGTTCTTGAATGCATTGCAATGCAATAAAGTGCATATTGCTTATAGGTTATTCTTCAATGCACAACGCTTGATGTGCATTGAAATGTGCAAATGTGCAATGCAACAGTAGATTGCATTGCATATCTCTTAATGCATGAGTTAGATCTTGAATGCATTGCAATGGAAAAAAGTGCATATCGCCTATGTGTTATTCTAACGATTTATCATATGTGCAACTGCAGTTTTTAAGCGTTAGTTTTTTCATTGCACAAAGGAATAAGTTTGTCCTTTTATGCAATGGAATGAAACAAAAAACAGCAGATTGCATTGCCCATCTCTTTAGTGCACTAAAACTGAGTTAGTTCTTGAATGCATTGCAATGCAACAAATTGCATTTTGCTCATATGGTATTCTTCAATGCACAATGCTTGATCGTATGTGCGATGCATTGCATTAGCAGATTGCATTGCACATATCTTTAATTCACTACAAAATTAGTTAGTTCTTGAATGCATTGGAATGCAACAAAGTGCATATTGCTTATATGTTATCTTCAATGCACAATGCTTGATCGTATATGCAATGCATTGCATTAGCTGATTGCATTGCACATATCTTCAATCCACTACGTAATGAGTTAGTCTTGAATGCATTGCAATGGAAGGAAGTGCATATTACTTAATGTTATTCTTCCATGCAAAACGCTTTTGCAATGCAATGCAACAGCACGCTGCATTGCACATCTCTTCGTTGTACAAATGAAAGAGTTAGTTATTGCATGCATTGGAAAGCGACAGCTCTGTGATGTTTTCTCGTGAGTACACAAATTAATGAGCTGTATGCAATGCGAAAAACAATATGCTGTGAATTGTCTTTTCATCAGGTGAAAATGATTTTCCTTCATACACAAATGATAATGGTTAGTTTTTTGATTTCACAAAGGAATAAGTTAGACCTTTATGCAAACAACATGAAAAAACAAAAATGTTATTAAAACAGCAGATTGCATTGCCCATCTCTTTAATGCACTACAAACTGAGTTAGTTCTTGAATGCATTGCAATGCAACAAAGTGCATATTGCTTATATGTTATTCTTCAATGCACAATGCTTGATCGTATGTGCAATGCACTGCATTAGCAGATTGCATTGCACATAATGCACTACGGAATGAGTTAGTTATTGAATGCATTGCAATGTAACAAAGTGCATATTGCTATTCTTCAATGCACAATGCTTGATCGTATGTGCAATGCATTGCATTCGCAATTACATTGCACATATCTTCAATATACTACGGAATGAGTTAGTTCTTGAATGCATTGTAATGCAGAAAAGTGCATATGCTCATAGGTTATTCTTCAATGCACAACGCTTGATCAACAGTAGATTGCATTGCACATTTCTTAATGCACTACGGAATGAGTTAGTTCTTGAATGCATTGCAATCAAGAAAAAGAGCATATTGCTTATTTGTTATTCTAATGATATGTGCAATGCAACAGCAGTTTTTTAAGCGTTAGTTTTTTCATTACACAAAGGAATTATTAGTTATTTTATGTAATAAAAGATGATCTTTTTATGCAATGGAATGAAACAACAAAAAGTTATAAAAAAGCAGATTGCATTGCCCATCTCTTTAATGCACTACAAACTGAGTTAGTTATTGAATGCATTGCAATGCAGCAAAGTGCATATTGCTTATATGTTATTCTGCAATGCACAATGCTTGATCGTATGTGCAATGCAATGCAACAGCAGAATGCATTGCAATCTCTTCAATGCACTTCGGAATGAGTTAGTTCTTGAATGCATTGCACTGCAACAAAGTGCAGTTTACTTAATGTTATTAATGTTCCATGCAAAACGCTTGTGCAAATGCAATGCAACAGCACGCTGCATTGCACAATTCGTTGTACAAAGGAAAGAGTTAGTTATTGCATGCATTGAAAAGCGACAGCTCTGTGGTTTTCTCGTGAGTCCACAAATTAATGAGCTGTATGCTATGAAAAAAACAATATGCTGTGAGTTGTCTACAACAGCTCATGCAATGATTTTCCTTCATACACAAATGACAATGGTTAGTTTTTTCGTTAGTTCTATTATGCAATGACTGAAACAACAAAAATGTTACTAAAACAGGAAAATTGCATTGCCCAGATTTAATGCACTACATTAAATCTTGTGCAATGCAAGTGGGACCTCAAAACATTTTCAAGAATATAAATTTGTAGACTCCTTCTGATGTTAAATCAGCCATAATCCCCTTTTGACCTACTGAACATATTTCTGGAAAAAGAGTTCTTGAACAATACTAACTTTTCATACAGATTGACTTATGAGCCTTCTCGTGCTTCAGAGGCCATATAGAAGTCCGTATCTGACATAATTTTTTTTCTGTTAAAAGGGTCCTCAAAGTATAGCTTTATATCCTTTATAGACTCTTTCTGATGTTAAATCCGACAGACAGTAGACTTTTATCGGACCTTTTGAACTTTTTTCTGGTCAAAGGGTCCTCAAAAGGTTTAAAAACTATATATCCTAATAGACTCTTTCTGATGTTAAGTCCGCCAGACAATAGTCCATATCGGACCTTTTGAACTTTTTTCTTTTCAAAGGGCCCTCAAAAGGTTTAAAAACTATATATCCTTATAGACTCTTTCTGATGTTAAGTCCGCCAGACAGTAGTCCATTTCGGACCTTTTGAACTTTTTTACTGGTCAAAAGGTCCCCAAAAGGCTTAAGAGCCATGGATCCTCATAGACTCATTCTGATGTTAAGTCAAGTACGCCAGACAGTGGTCCTTATTTGACCTTTTGAACTTTTTTTCTGGGCAAAGGGTCCCCAAAAGGCTTAAGAGCCATGGATCCTCATAGACTCATTCTGATGTTAAGTCAAGTACGCCAGACAGTGGTCCTTATTTGACCTTTTGAACTTTTTTTCTGGGCAAAGGGTCCCCAAAAGGCTTAAGAGCCATGGATCCTCATAGACTCATTCTGATGTTAAGTCAAGTACGCCAGACAGTGGTCCTTATTTGACCTTTTGAACTTTTTTACTGGTCAAAGGTCCCCAAAAGGCTTAAAAGCCATGTATCCTCATAGACTCTTTCTGATGTTGTCAAATCCGCCAAGTCTGCCAGACAGTGGTTCATTTCGGACCTTTTGAACTTTTTTTCTAGGCAAAGGGTCCCCAAAAGGCTTAAGAGCCATGGATCCTCATAGACTCATTCTGATGTTAAGTCAAGTCCGCCAGACAGTGGTCCATTTCGGACCTTTTGAACTTTTTTCTGGTTAAAAGGGACCCCAATAGGCTTAAAAGCCATGTATCCCCATAGACTATTTCTGATGTTAAGTCAAGTCCGCCAGACAGTGGTCCATATCGGACCTTGTGAACTTTTTTTCTGGTCAAAGGGTCCCAAAAAGGCTTTAAAAGCCATGTCTCCTCATAGACTCTTTCTGATGTTGTCAAGTCCGCCAAGTCCGCCATTTAGTGGTCCATTTCGGACCTTTTGAACTTTTTTCTAATCAAAGCGTCCCCAAAAGGCTTAAAAGCCATGTATCCTCATAAACTCTTTCTAATGTTAAGTCAAGTCCGCCAGACAGTGGTCCATTTAGGAGCTTTTGAACTTTTTTTCTGGGCAAAGGGTCCCCAAAAGGCTTAAAAGCCATGTATCCTCATAGACTCTTTCTGATGTTAAGTCAAGTCCGCCAGACAGTGGTCCATATCGGACCTTGTGAACTTTTTTTCTGGTCAAAGGGTCCCCGAAAGGCTTAAAGGCCACGTATACTCATAGACTCTTTCTGATGTTGTCAAGTCCGCCAAGTCCGCCAGACAGTGGTCCATTTCGGACCTTTTGAACTGTTTTTCTGGTCAAAGGTTCCACAAAAGGCATAAAAGCCATATGTCCTCATAGACTCTTTCTGATGTTAAGTCAAGTCCGCCAAGTCCACCAGAGAGTGATCCATTTCAGACCTTTTGAACTTTTTTAGCTGGTCAAAGGTTCCCCAAAAGGCTTAAAAGCCATGTATCCTCATAGACTTTTTCTGTTGTTAAGTCAAGTCCGCCAGACAGTTGTCCATTTCGGACCTTTTTAACTTTTTTTCTGGTCAAAGAGTCCCAAAAAAGCTTAAAAGCCATGTATCGTCATAGACTCTTTCTGATGTTAAGTCAAGTCCGCCAGACAGTGGTCCATATCGGACCTTGTGAACTTTTTTTCTGGTCAAAGGGTCCCCAAAAGGCTTAAAGGCCACGTATACTCATAGACTCTTTCTGATGTTAAGTCAAGTCCGCCAAGTCCACCAGACAGTGGTCCATTTCGGACCTTTTGAACTGTTTTTCTGGTCAAAGGTTCCACAAAAGGCATAAAAGCCATATATCCTCATAGACTCTTTCTGATGTTAAGTCAAGTCCGCCAAGTCCACCAGAGAGTGATCTATTTCAGACCTTTTGAACTTTTTTAGCTGGTCAAAGTTTCCCCAAAAGGCTTAAAAGCCATGTATCCTCATAGACTCTTTCTGTTGCTAAGTCAAGTCCACCAGACAGTTGTCCATTTCGGACCTTTTTAACTTTTTTTCTGGTCAAAGGGTCCCAAAAAGGCTTAAAAGCCATGTGTCATAGACTTTTTCTGATGTTAAGTCAAGTCAGCCAGAAAGTGGTCCATTTCGGACCATTTGAATTTTTTTTCTGGTTAAAGGGTCCCCAAAAGGCTTAAAAGCCATGTATCCTCATAGACTCTTTCTGATGTTAAGTCGTCAGCCAAGTCCGCCAGACAGTGGTCCATTTCGGACCTTTTGAACTTTTTTTCTGGTCAAAGGGTCCCCTAAAAACTTCAAAGCCAAGTATCCTCATAGACTCTTTATGATAAGTCAAGTCCGCCAGACAGTGGTCCATATCAGACCTTTGGAACTTTTTTCTGGTTAAAAGGGTCCCCAAAAGGCTTAAAAGCCATGTATCCTCATAGACTCTTTCTGATGTTGTCAAGTCCGCCAGACAGTGGTCCATTTCGGACCATTTGAATTTTTTTTCTGGTTAAAGGGTCCCCAAAAGGCTTAAAAGCCATGTATCCTCATAGACTCTTTCTGATGTTAAGTCAAGTCCGCCAGACGTGTTGTCCATATTGGACCTTTTGAACTTTTTTTCGGGTCAAAGGGTCCCCAAAAGGCTTAAAAGCCATGTATCCTCATAGACTCTTTCTGATGTTAAGTCAAGTCTGCCAGACAGTGGTCCATATCGGACCTTTTGAACTTTTTTTCTGGTCAAAGGGTCCCCAAAAGGCTTAAAAGCCATGTAACCTCATAGACTCTTTCTGATGTTAAGTCAAGTCCACCAGACAGTGGTCCATTTCGGACCTTTTGAACTGTTTTTCTGGTCAAAGGTTCCACAAAAGGCATAAAAGCCATATATCCTCATAGACTCTTTCTGATGTTAAGTCAAGTCCGCCAAGTCCACCAGAGAGTGATCTATTTCAGACCTTTTGAACTTTTTTAGCTGGTCAAAGTTTCCCCAAAAGGCTTAAAAGCCATGTATCCTCATAGACTCTTTCTGTTGCTAAGTCAAGTCCACCAGACAGTTGTCCATTTCGGACCTTTTTAACTTTTTTTCTGGTCAAGGGTCCCAAAAAGGCTTAAAAGCCATGTGTCATAGACTTTTTCTGATGTTAAGTCAAGTCAGCCAGAAAGTGGTCCATTTCGGACCATTTGAATTTTTTTTCTGGTTAAAGGGTCCCCAAAAGGCTTAAAAGCCATGTATCCTCATAGACTCTTTCTGATGTTAAGTCGTCAGCCAAGTCCGCCAGACAGTGGTCCATTTCGGACCTTTTGAACTTTTTTTCTGGTCAAAGGGTCCCCTAAAAACTTCAAAGCCAAGTATCCTCATAGACTCTTTATGATAAGTCAAGTCCGCCAGACAGTGGTCCATATCAGACCTTTGGAACTTTTTTCTGGTTAAAAGGGTCCCCAAAAGGCTTAAAAGCCATGTATCCTCATAGACTCTTTCTGATGTTGTCAAGTCCGCCAGACAGTGGTCCATTTCGGACCATTTGAATTTTTTTCTGGTTAAAGGGTCCCCAAAAGGCTTAAAAGCCATGTATCCTCATAGACTCTTTCTGATGTTAAGTCAAGTCCGCCAGACGTGTTGTCCATATTGGACCTTTTGAACTTTTTTTCGGGTCAAAGGGTCCCCAAAAGGCTTAAAAGCCATGTATCCTCATAGACTCTTTCTGATGTTAAGTCAAGTCCGCCAGACAGTGGTCCATATCGGACCTTTTGAACTTTTTTTCTGGTCAAAGGGTCCCCAAAAGGCTTAAAAGCCATGTAACCTCATAGACTCTTTCTGATGTTAAGTCAAGTCCGCCAGACAGTGGTCCATATCGGACCTTTTGAACTTTTTTTGTGGTCAAAGGGTCCACAAAAGGCTTAAAAGCCATGTATCCTCATAGACTCTTTCTGATGTTAAGTCAAGTCCGCCAAGTCCGCCAGACAGTGGTCCATTTCGGACCCTTTGAACTTTTTTCTGGTCAAAGGGTCCCCAAAAGTTTTAAAAGCCATGTATCCTCATAGACTCTTTCTGATGTTAAGTCAAGTCCGCCGGATAGTGGTCCATATCGGACCTTTTGAACTTTTTTTCTGGTTAAAAGGGTCCCCAAAAGGCTTAAAAGCCATGTATCCTCATAGACTCTTTCTGATGTTAAGTCAAGTCCGCCAGACAGTGGTCCATAGCGGACCTTTTGAATTTTTTTTCTGGTCAAAGGGTCCCCAAAAGGCTTAAAAGCCATGTAACCTCATAGACTCTTTCTGATGTTAAGTCAAGTCCGCCAGACAGTGGTCCATATCGGACCTTTTGAACTTTTTTTCTGGTCAAAGGGTCCACAAAAGGCTTAAAAGCCATGTATCCTCATAGACTCTTTCTGATGTTAAGTCAAGTCCGCCAAGTCCGCCAGAGAGTGGTCCATTTCGGACCTTTTGAACTTTTTTAGCTGGTCAAAGGGTACCCAAAAGGCTTAAAAGCCATGTATCCTCATAGACTCTTTCTGATGTTAAGTCAAGCCCGCCAAGTCCGCCAGACAGTGGTCCATTTCGGACCTTTTGAACTTTTTTTCTGGTTAAAGGATCCCCAAAAGGTTTAAAAGCCATGTATCCTCATAGACTCTTTCTGATGTTAAGTCAAGTCCGCCAAGTCCGCCAGACGTTGGTCCATTTCGGACCTTTTGAACTTTTTTTGGGTCAAAGGGTCCCCAAAAGGCTTAAAAGCCATGTATCCTCATAGACTCTTTCTGATGTTAAGTCAAGTCCGCCAGACAGTTGTCCATTTTGGACCTTTTGAACTTTTTTTCTGGTCAAAGAGTCCCCAAAAGGCTTAAAAGCCATGTATCCTCATAGACTCTTTCTGATGTTGAGTCAAGTCCGCCAGACAGTGGTCCATTTCGGACCTTTTGAACTTTTTTTTTGGTCAAAAGGTCCCCAAAAGGCTTAAAAGCCATGTATCCTCATAGACTCTTTCTGATGTTAAGTCAAGTCAGCCAGACAGTGGTCCATTTCGGACCTTTTGAATTTTTTTTCTGGTTAAAGGGTCCCCAAAAGGCTTAAAAGCCATGTATCCTCATAGACTCTTTCTGATGTTAAGTCAAGTCCGCCAGACAGTGGTCCATATCGGACCTTTGGAACATTTTTTCTGGTCAAAGGGTCCCCAAAAGGCTTAAAAGCCATGTATCCTCATAGACTCTTTGTGATGTTAAGTCAAGTCCGCCAGACAGTGGTCCATATTGGACCTTTTGAACTTTTTTTGGGGCAAAGGGTCCCCAAAAGCCTTAAAAGCCATGTATCCTCATAGACTCTTTCTGATGTTAAGTCAAGTCCGCCAGACAGTGGTCCATTTCGGACCCTTTGAAATTTTTTTCTGGTCAAAGGGTCCCCAAAAGGCTTAAAAGCCATGTATCCTCATAGACTCTTTCTGATGTTAAGTCAAGTCCCCCAGACAGTGGTCCATATCGGACCTTTTGACTTTTTTTTTCTGGTCAAAGGGTCCCCAAAAGGCTTAAAAGCCATACAGCCTC